>JAJOZX010006182.1:77500-177500 GCA_023014485.1 Bathynomus jamesi
CTAAAACGCCATTGAATCCACATTAAACTTGGAAAATAGCCTTGCGAACGAGAATCTCGGGTGAGGGAGAGTGCAAGGATTATTTGTAAAGAATATTTGTATAGCTCATCATGCAAATAGTTTCGAAATTAAATGCATTGATTTCTACGCAGCATTTTCAATTTTGGAGCTGGAGAAAGGAGGAGGGGGGATACGAGTATGGTTAGAAAACAAACCAGAACTAGATAGGTTATGATTTATCTCCGGTTATTAATAAAGAGAATGTACAAGCATGGATTTATTTATTATGAACGTTAAAGCATATTTACATTTTATATATATATATACACACACACACACACACACACGCACACACACACACACACACACACACACACACACACATGTGTGTATATACGATGTAGGAATAAGAACGGGGAAGTATAGAGTGATAAAGTCGGTAAGGGGACAAATGCTTTTCACTTTTAGTGAAAAGCGCAACAACATATTCAATACTTAGCCATAAAAGTGCGAAAGCGTGTCCACAAGGCTACTTCACAATAAATTATATATATTTTTAAAATATATTTTCCATAGTGTTTTTGTTCAACCAATATTTTTCCGCAACTATACGAGTATATTGGGTCATAAACATCACAGGAAAAGAGGTTTGTGCCAATCCTTAATGGTATGAGAAATTTTAAATTTTTCATATATTTATTTGAACAGTAACGAATATCTCGTATTTAAGCTAAAAAAAAATATATTTACCAAAATTAATTTAATATAAAAAAAATTGAAAGTTAGTTATAAATTCCATTTATTAAATGGAAAATAACTAATAATAATTATAATAATAATTACAAAAGGAAAATAGAAATTATTACACGCCACTGAATAATTAATAAAATTTAATGAATAAATTAACGAATAAATTAATAAATAAAAAGTAATTTGAGGAACAGAATTGCAAATTTCAATAGTTTATTTTGAACAAATTTGACCTCAAAATACCCAATTTTTAATTTTATTCACTGCTTAAAAGTCTCTCTCTCTCTCTCTCTCTCTCTCTCTCTCTATATATATATATATATATATATATATACATTTAACTGCAAACACGCAGTATAATTAACAAAGAACGACGCTTGTATAGGAGATATTCCGCGCAAGATGAGAGAGAGAGAACGAAACAAATGAAAAAATGAGGTAACCACCCGGGAATCGAACCCGGGATCTTCCGATTGCCGGTCAGATATGATAACCATTACACCATGGGCCTCACTCATTCAAATGCCGTAATTCCTCTACATACGCGCAGAAACCAATGCCCCAAGGGGGCACCTCCCGCATGCCGTAACATTATATACATTTAACTGCAAACACGCAGTATAATTAACGTAAAGAACTTCGCTTGTATAGGAGATATTCCGCGCAAGATGAGAGAGAGAGAACGAAACAAATGAAAAAATGAGGTAACCACCCGGGAATCGAACCCGGGATCTTCCGATTGCCGGTCAGATTGCGGGAGGTGCCCCCTTGGGGCATTGGTTTCTGCGCGTATGTAGAGGAATTACGGCATTTGAATGAGTGAGGCCCATGGTGTAATGGTTATCATATCTGACCGGCAATCGGAAGATCCCGGGTTCGATTCCCGGGTGGTTACCTCATTTTTTCATTTGTTTCGTTCTCTCTCTCTCATCTTGCGCGGAATATCTCCTATACAAGCGTCGTTCTTTACGTTTTATATATATATATATATATATATATATATATATGTATTTAACTAAGTGAAGAATAAATCGGTGAATGATGACGACAGACTCTAACATTATATTTAAAGAAATTAACCTAAATTAACATGTATCTTACTTGGATTTGAAGCGAAATTCTTAATTGGTTTGGGCTTCCTATTTCAGTGATGAAAGTGTCTTTCTAATTTCCCTCAGGGCCTTATAATAAAGTCCTACAATAACCCTAGAAACTTACGAGATTAAATTTAATTACCTTAAGCGGGACCTTGATTCAATAGTCGGAAAGTCAGGGAAGTTGAAGCAAAGTTCAAAGCCTCAACCAAGTAGTCTTATAGAAATAGTACTTCACTAGAATCTGATTCCGTAACGGAATAGGGATGCATCTGTCACAGGCCTCCTGCCACCTTCAGATCATACTTGAGTTTAGTCTCTTTATAGAGAAGAAAGATGTCGGGTTGGACTCTTTGATTTCCTGAAATGATTCAATAATTTTCTAAACAGAATACATACAGGGATTTCTGTTTTAAGGAATTTTTAGAACTGCCGCAGATAGATGGGCTACAGATAGATGAAAAATAACTTATCCTGCACTATCCAGTATCCTACTCACTCATCAATGCTATTTACTCATCAATCCTACTCACTCATCAATGCTATTTTACTCATCACTCCTACTCACTCATCAATGCTATTTGCTCATCATCGTACTCACTCATCAATGCTATTTACTCATCAATCCTACTCACTCATCAATGCTATTTACTCATAAATCCTACTCACTCATCAATGCTATTTACTCATCAATCCTACTCACTTATATGTGGTCTCAATAAAAACATTTTATGAACATAAATTTCAAACTTTTCTTCTTTAGTTTATAAGTACTTTATGGGCTAACATACTTTAAATTAAACTTTACAGCAGGTGTCAATATGTCTGTGAGATTCTTTTCATACGCACGGCGGGACTATATAATACATTATTGCTGGAATAATATTCTACATATCAACTGGAAAGAGCTGATTTAACTTTAATTTATGATAACTGCTCTATTTGTGATTTAGTAAAGCATATAAAATGCATCTTTGAACTGCACACATTTGCTTACAGAACTGCACAATTTTTTTAGAACTCCACATTTTGTTTAGAACTGCACGTTAAAAAACCTGAACACATAACTTTACTGTTTTTATAACAACATGGGATTGACGATATAGAAAAATACGATAAATATCGGTAGCACACTATATTTCTATACTAATTTATAAATAAGAAATTCAAATTATTCCCTAAATGTAACGAAGTTATTCCGTTATTTTACACACACACACACACACACACACACACACACAGACATTTTCTCTCTAAATTATATTAACCTTATCCCGTTCGTATACACATAGTTTTTAGTTTAATATTATATATATATATACACATGTATATATGATGTAAACCCACAAGGAAAAAGAGAAATGATTCCAAGGCCTTTCGTGTATTCAGAAGTACACCTCGTCAGGGAAAGGCCTTGGACTACTCATTTTTCTTTTTTTTGTGGGTTTACATCATTCATTCATTTCACATGTTTAATTGTGAAATTCATCCCATATATATATATATACATATATATATAATTCATATATTATTATTATTATATTTCAAAGATAATTTAATTTATAAATTTAATTATGATTAACTCCTTGAGAGTTGAGACATTAAAAACATTTAAGAACTGTAGCCGGTGAATGAGTAATTTTGGCGCTCGAGGAAGACCCTATTGCTGCACTCTCCCCACCCCCCCAACCAAGACTTTTCATTATTAATTAAAACTTAGAAATAAAATATAGCCCTTTGGTAATACTCTCAACTTAAATAATATTTCTAGTAACAAGAATGGCATATAGTCGAGTGAAGACACTGAAGTCTGGGGTTCGAAACCCCGATGATGCTGGTAATAATAATAATAACACATAAGTTAGAACAATGGGCCGCACCCCTGTCAGTTTCTCCTGACTCATTATTATTATGTACGAGCAAAAGCATCTTGGATCGCCGTGCAACATTTATACAGATTCAATCTATCGGTTCCCTCCTTTCTGCTCCCGCTTCTGGTGATGCCAAGGCCGGTCACCCCATCCACCCACCTTTTGCTACAGCACTGCAGTGAAATAAATATCTTTTGATGTGCTTTCTCGTGTTTCACGAAGGATTTTGATTTTTTCTATCTTGACGTTCATTTTCTTTCGTTGCAAAAGTATTTTAGCGCCAACTTATTTATTTTTTATTTAATACTCTACATTATATATATATATATATATATATATATATATATATTATATATATATATCAAATATTCGATAGTCGCTAGTCGGTAAAAACTGAAGATATTCATTATTCGGTCGGTCGAATAGTTTTTAACCGAATACGGAATATTTGATAATTATGGTAAATAACGTGATTTAGGAAATGGCCTTAAAATTATTTTATTTCAAATAATAATTACAAACAAATCCAACTTGGTATAGTGACACTAATAAGTAATAATCTTACAAAAAGATAAACAGGCCAGTAATAATAATAATTACTGCAAAAACAAAACCTAATAATTGAAATTTAGGGTAAGTAGATTATCGTGTCGAAAAATTTGTCGTTCAGCAGCATCAGGAGCTAAACGATTACGTGCGTCGGTAATTACATTTTTCGCAGAGCTGAATAGGTTCATTTCGTACGCTTGTGGGCGGCGTGGTGAGCTATTTGAGAGCAACTATTTTTAGTATTATCTCTGTACGGTGATTGTACTTTTCATTTTATATATATATATACACACATTAAAAAATTTAACAATGAATAAAATAAATTAAAAAAGAAAAAAATTAAATTGCTAATAACATTATGTAATATATAAGTATAACAGATTGTTAAATTTAACAGACGTAAACTCCGATGAGATATATGTAGTATATCCTTTCGTGTTGAAAGAGATGCGGGTATTTCTAAGTCTGGAAACCTTTTTGATCCAATAATATTTCTAAATTATTCATAACCTCATTATCCGTTATTCTGTTATTCCGGTATTTTACTTAAGGTTGTATTTGTAATGGATAATAAGCGAGTTGAGTGTGTTGGCTGCGTAAACAATTTAAATGAGATTTACACCCATTTTTCCAGGCAATAAAAATTGTACAACCCATTACTATTTATTAACTTTCGTATTTTTTATTATTTTGTGGCGTCTTAATTTGGTTTTTTATTTTATTTTATTTTGAATTTGTGGTTTTTTTTACTTTATTCTTTCATGTGTTTCTCATTTTTTTGTAGTATAAGAAAATTATAGTTTCTTTAACATTACCTTTGTTTTCTTTCGGTAATAACTCACTTGGGTAATTTTTTGTAGCGTTCTTTATATATATATATATAATTTGAGGAAAATCACAGTTTCTTGTTATTTCGTCAATTTTCATGTTTGACTTTTAAAAATGTCTTCCAACGGAAGCGACCTGGAAAATTTGAATTTATATGTCCAAAAATTGAAATTTCCTGTTCACGGTTTTTCGAAGGTAAATTTAAGCTTGCTAAAATTTTGTATATTTTTCTCTGAAAAAAATGAATGTCAATATTTTTATTCAAAGAATACAAACATACTCGTATTCATCAGCATATTGTACGCAGGGGTTAGAGTTGAAGTTGTATGTTTTCGGACATACTATTTTTATTATTTTTTTTTATTTTTTATTTTTTTTTAGACGGAAGAATATCTTGTGAAAGTAAGAATCGAAGGGGTAATTTGAACCTCTGCCCGTTTTTGTTGGGTCTTTTGTGGGCGTTGTGAAAATGGTCTATACTGAATGGAGAAAGTGAATCAGTGTGTTATGTTGTGCTAATCTTTTTCCTTCTTTGTAATAATTCTCTGCAGGGAACTCCTTTGCAACACAATTCGTCCCAAGGAGTCCTTCTCAGCTCATCAGGGACGTCTCTGATCCTGCAGGACGTTACCCGATTCGCCTCAGGAACGTACTCCTGCAGCGCGGTGAATATCAAGGGCTCCTCCACCTCCAATACCCTTACCATGAACGTCAAATGTGAGTTATAAAGAGCGCTGACCGTCCATACTCACGATACTTCAATATGATACTATGATTAAGTACAAAAAGATCTTCATTCAAAAAATACATTAATGAAATATTCGATTTACTCCCTGAAAGAAGTAAAAGAAATTTATATATGAATAAACTAATGTGATCGGACCTTCTCATTCGAACAGACGTTCCCGTCTGCGGGGACAACAATGGCACCACCATCGGAGGGGGCCTTCATGAGATGGTCAAAGCCTCCTGCCAAGTCCAGTCCCATCCGCCACCTACAAAATTCAGGTAAATAAGCCAGCCCGCTTTGTATAAAAGTTCTGTCAAAATGTAAGCTACATCATTTTTAGTCAAAAGGTCCTGAAAATGAGAATCTGTTTTGATTTCAAACTCTCGTTGTATCAAATAACATGAAAGGTATCCATTTTTTTAATTCAGTAAGAAAAGTGTTGTACAACATTCTGATGAAAATAACTTTCGATGTAGACCGGTCTACTAGTGTGTATCAGTTTGATATTATCTTTAATTATATCATTTATATATTTAATTTTAGTTTTATATATATATGTGTGTGTGTGGTGTGTGTGTGTGTGTGTGTGTGTGTGTGTGTGTGTGTGTGTGTGTGTATTATTAGTATTGTTTCAGAATTCATGTTCTTAACTTTAATTAGGTGGGCTTTCAATAGCACGAGAGGCCTCCAAGACATAACCAACTCTCCTAGTGTGAAATATAATGATTCAAATAGAGTCATTCAGTACAGAATCGGGTCAACAGATGACTTCGGAGCATTTCTGTGTTGGGCTTCGAATTCTCTGGGGGATATGAAAGACCCTTGCATCATTAATGTAATTCCGGCAGGTAGCCTTTCCTTAAACCTTTGTCTCGTATACAATTAAAATGAAATAAACAAGGAATGAAACAATACCTAAATATTTTAGTATATAACTTATCTTATTTCCTATTCCTTAGCTAACCGGAGCCTGTTTCCGGCTGCAAAATATTCCACAATGCTTCCATTCCCGGTGGGGAAGTATCGGTTCGTTGCACGCAAGGGTGGAATGGAGGCCTCACTCAGTCCTTCATCCTGGAGGTCAGGAAGGCGGCACACATCCACACCAAAGTTCTGTCCGCTCTCGAACACTCTAACATTCCAAAGTTCAGAGTTCGTGACCTTCAGACAGGGACTGAGTACCTCTTCACTGTAACGGCCTCCAACGCGAGGGGAACCAGCGAACCGGTCACCCACCTCTACACCATCCCTGGCTTTGAAGTGATCGCCGGATTGACGCACGCGCACACAGACCCTCAAAAGACGTTGCAGAAGATGATGCCTCTGATCGCAGTCGTTCCGGCGTGGTCGTGACTATTATCGTGAGCGTTCTGGTTGTGGTGTGTATCGTCAGGATGAAAATCCGGAAGCGAAAATCTTTGCGGAAGATGGAATACTTCTCTGAATGTTCGCAACAGGGAGATTCTTCACTCCAACAGACCAATGTGGAAACGCTTGTCAAAGGTACAGAAAGCTTTCATCTTGTCTTTTAGATGGGTTTGATTATAAATTTCTATTAATCTCTCTCTCTCTCTCTCTCTCTCTCTCTCTCTCTCTCTCTCTCTCTCTCACACGACTTGAGGACTTGAGCCTTCATTTCCTATTTTACAGAGAAGGAAAATATTTCGCAGTGCAATTCGATCTCTCGATACGACGATTGTGTAACTTACAAAAGAGAAGATCACCCACTGAAAGGGACCCTCCAATATCAACCTAATCCGCGAATGCAACCAAATAATGTAAGAAAAGTTATTACGTGGAAGGAAAAGGGAATCCTCTTATGAAGCAAATCCGGAGGGTGGGGAGGGCTGGTGGGGGCTGGTGGAATAAGAAAATGGTATACAGGCGATACCATTTATGAATACAGTTTTTATTGAAAACTTATACAAATGTGCCGCCATAAAAAGTAAATGATGCTCCTTGCGAATTAAATATTTTTTTTATGTTGACATATTGGGAAAGTATTTTGAAATTACACAACTGGCGAAACTTGAGGTTTTTTTTTTAATATATATAATTGGACTTATACTTGTTTGGGTGACATGACATAACATCGACACTCTAAAAAAAACAACAATCTAACTTAACTTAACCTAAACTATCGTAACCTATCGAAACTTAACTTAATCTAACCCACAATAACTTGTCCATTTTATGTCATGTCGATCAGGTGTCGTTAGCCCTATATAATCAGGGTTGATATATATATATAATATATTAGTGGTGGACCGGATGTCAGTTTTTCAACATCTGCGGATGCGGATTTTTAATTTTAATATCCGCGGATGCGGATGCGGATATTTAGTTTATCTATCAATATAATATAGAATTATGAATATATGACATAATTTTTCAAATTTCGTGATATTACTATTATGGCAGGCAATGCATAAGAATTAAAATTAATATTAATGTTTTCATTATGATAAAAATAATAACTTCCTCAAGAGTTTCAGCCACAGAAAATTCAATGAAACAAGTTTCATTCAATTTTCTGTGTTACCAGGTATTATATTTTGAAGTTTATATATTTGTTTGTTCATTAATAATTAATACTTTACATGAAATGTGCATGACTGGGCCTTATAAGCTACTTTATAAGCTAGTTTAATTGTAAATTGCATAATTTATTATAGGTAATATCCGCATAACATCCGCAGTCAGAAGTGCGGATACGGATGTGAAAAACGATGCGGATGCGGATATCCGGTCCACCACTAATATATATATACACACAACACCTTGGTTACCTTCGTTTTGCTTCCGCCCGATTTGTTCATCCTGACGAACGTGAAGCTTGTTGCTCCACCTTAGACTTACAGCTTAACGTGGAATCCGAACCACGACCCATCACGAGTGGTCAGAAATTACGAAGTCCTTGCCCAGACTCGATTTCACGACATCTCGATCATCTATCTATTATCCCTCTCTCTCTCTCTCTCTCTTTATATATTTGGTGGTGTAGTGGTTAGCGTCGCTGACTACGAATCCATCGGCCCCGGGATCAAGACCCGATGACGGCAGGTGGCGCGCAGCAAAACCCAGCTGTTCATCCTTTCACACAATAAAAAGATTGGCTGGGAGATAATGAAAATTAAATGAAAATGAAAAGGTTTATTGGCAGACTATAGTCCATATGACAAATATTATTAATACAATGACAGTTCACATACTAAGGATAGAAATATATACAATTGATTAGAAATGATACAGTAATGTTGAAGTTAAGTGGAGCTACAGACAGACGTTTTCGTACCAAGAATTGCTGTCCGTATATATTACTGCAGAAAGTACGAAAGAGAGTGTCTTTAGCTTCACTTGTACAGAACCGAAATGGATAGTCTAGTGCAGTGGTTCTTAACCTTTTTACTACCATGCCTCCTCTAGGAATTGGTCCTTCCCTCCACGCCCCCCTTCAATCAAAATAACATTCTCAATAACTTCTCAATATTAGCCCATGCTCTCGTTAAGAGAATAACAAATACAATTAGAGAAATTCCTGTTTCTAGGGGGGCGCGCCCCCCAGGTTAAGAACCACTGGTCTAGTGGTTAAGACGCTGGGCTGCTGGTGGGGCCATTGTCAGAATGAACAATTTGGGAAGAAGCAAAAACCAAGGTTAACCAAGGTTATATATATAGTGTACGTACGTGTGTGTGTGTATAACTCTGTTTTTATTTAGTATGTGAGCATATATTGCATGCAAATAGAATAAATGGCTCTTTTCCCATAAAGGAATTTGAAGGAATGAAATTTAGTATCAAATAATAGGGCGAGAAGCTCAAACTATCTTTTTCTCTCTCTTTAGATCTATTACCAACGAGAAAACGATGGTTTATTGGGTAGTTCGGAAGAATTTTATGAAGAGAACTCGTTAAGGAGACGGGAAGACCTTCCAACCAGAAACGATCCTCATTTTCTGACCTTCGGAATGACCCACGATGACCCTTCGAATTCCCTCGGAAGGTCATCCACACTCTCATCTGGCTCATCCGCTTCTCGCCCGACTTTCAGGTTCGTATAAAACGGATCGTTTCAATCCGCTTTTTCGCTCTTTACTTTACATGCCCAATTTGAGCGTCTTTGAACGTCTATGAACGTCTTTAAATGCGTTATTTCAAATTTTCTCTCTTCCGAGGCTCACTGCGTGGAACCTCTTCAGAAAGCTCTTCTCCTGAAATGCAATAAATTTTTATGCTTCCTATCTTTATAATGATTAAGTTTTTGGACGGTATTATTACATTTGTCTTTGTGCTGCGCTTTTATTAACTTCAAAACATGCGTTACACTCATATACAGTATATATAATAATAACAAAATATTTCTTTAAGCACAATTATTATTATTATTATTATTACTGTCCAGGGTATTTTTCTTGTCATTACTTCTGTATTCTCTCTATGATTTAGGTCTTCACAATCGACGGTCGTATTCAACCCGAAATGGGTTGCAGAAGATATCAAATCAACGGAAGACGGAGATCACTGCAAAAACTCTACGGATCCCAAAACCGAAATTTCACTCTGATAACGAACGCAGAGAAGACAGAAAGCGAGAGAGAGAAAGAGAGAGAGAGAGAGAGAGAGAGAGAGAGAGAGAGAAAAGGAAGGAGAGATAAAAAAAGAAGTTGGGCAGATATTTTTGTACATATCGCACGAAAACAGGATAAAATTAGGATAAATTAAGTGGATAGAAATAACTGATAAAAGGTGTGAAAATGATAACAAGTTCTCAATCGAGGGTAGTTAGTACCCAGTACGTTCCTCCGGATATACTGACTGATCGCCCCCGCGAAGTACCTTCAAATGTATTACGACAGTTCTTTGTAATTTGGTTACAGTATGGTAAACAGTTTTATTTAACTGAAAGTGAACTGTAAAAATATAAAAACAACAGTAAATACAACATACATTATATATCATATATATCCGTTTTATTATTTGATTAAAACAACCACAGTAGTTTCTGTGTTACAGAATTCAGTGTTATTATCAGTGTAATAATATATATATATATAACTGATACGAGCATACAGTGCAAACCATCCAGTTAACAATACGAGTTGTTTAGTCAAGAAGCTAATTAAACTTGGAAGAAATAATTACAGTGCTTATAATCACAGGCTACCCAATATTCAGATGGGTCACTTTTATAATAACTAACGTGCCTAGCAACCAGCGTTGCTTAAGACCTTTTCTTAAGAATGATCATGTTATTTGCAATTAATCTTAAATCATTAGTATAAGCATTTTATAAGTACCACAAAGCTTTAGTTCTGCATCAATTAAATATTAATCACGTCCTAGAAATGTCTCTAGCAACACGTGGTTGCTAGGCAAAACCTAACCTTATTTCGGGATCTATCTGGTTACTATTGCGTAATCTGTGGTATAATGGACCGCCACACAGAGAAAAATACTTGGTTGCCTCAACCAAATTTATTCACCAACCACTATAAATAGCAAACTTAACCATTTAGGTTCGTTACCATGGCAACATAAGCCTGGTCAATAGGATCACTGTATAATTCAATCAATAATTTCGATTCATCGTTCAATCTAAAGCCACGTGTGTTGGTTGTTGTTCCCGAGCAATTTTCTCTTTGCGAAAATTTAAGAAACAGAAAGTTGACGTTATTGTAGTCCCAATTTGGGCGCTCCTCTTCTCAATGGAATAAGAAAGGAAAAGTGCCCATCATCACATCGGGTATGACGCGTACCTGAGCTTTTGTCCTGTGCAAATAGGTTCACCTGTAAGTATGATAAGAAGCAAATAAGAATAAAAAAATTAAGTTCGTTTTCATTTTATTTACAAGAAGCTGTTTTTAATTACGCGCTTTTTTTTACAGTTTTAAGAACAAATATATTTACATTTACATTTTTCCCAACAATATATATATATATATATATATATATATATATATATATATATATATATATTCTAAGCCTAATTTCCTCAGTTCATGCATACTGTTTGCAATGGACGAATATATATATATATATATATATATATATATATATGATGAATAAAACCACGAAGGAAAGGAAACACAGAATGGTGCTCAAGCGCTTTCGTCTAATGACATCCTCAGGAACACTGAAGTACATAAAGAGTTACAGCCTATATAGAGGTTACAGAAATATATATATATATATATATATATATATATATATTATATATATATATATATACAATAAACGGAGAGATAAAAAAATAAAAAAAATTAAAAAAATAGACATTAAAGGATTGTGGGAGGAGCATACAAATTTGTAAGGAAAAACTACCGATTTTTAGCACAAGATCAAATGAATTGTTTCCAACCAATGTTATAGATAATTAAAAAATAAAAATACAAATTTATACTGGAAATCTGCCCGGGTTTTAGCACTCTGCCTTTCTTGTTAAAGTTCGATGTCTATAAAAATAAATTGAAAAATAAAAGTTATTAGAGTAGCATACAAGTTTACCAAAGATTTAGCGTTCTACCCTTCTTATCTAAATCTGTTCTGAAGGAATTCAAAACAACAGGATCGAGTTGAAAAAGACCTTTGCTTATGTTGAAGTTATTTGTAAATTGGATAATGGCAGACTCAAGAATATTTCTATTAACAATGTTGCCAGAGTGAAATATAACTGAAGCATTATTCCAATCAATACAGTGGGATAACTCTGACAAATGGACAAAAAGGGCAATGGACGACTGTCCTGTTCTAACGGAATATTGATGCTGTTTTATACGTGTGTGCAAATCCTTTCCCGTCTGACCTATGTAAACGGAATCACATTGTTTACAACCAATTTTATAGATAATGCCTGAATTATTGGTAGGGCTATTTTTTACTATGATATTTTTCACAATATTGTTATATGAAAATGCAACATTAATATCCAAAAGCTTAAGTACATTAGCAATGCCTAAAAAGCCCGGGAAAAATGGAAGTACTAAAATATTTTTTGACAAAGTCCGAGTGTTATTATTCACACGATAGAAAGTTCGTTTTGCCTTGTTGAGACAAGATTCCATAAACGCAGATGGATAACACAGATCACTTCCAATACCGTTGATTTTTTCCAATTCGGCATCGATGTATTTTGGACTGGCGATCCTAAGGGCACGGAGAAACATTGAAGAAAAAATGGCCTTAGTTGGGGTTTTTAGGCATTGCTAATGTACTTAAACTTTTGGATATTAATGTAGTATTTTCATATAACAATATTGTGAAAAATATCATCCTAAAAAATAGCCCTACCAATAATTCAGGCATTATCTATAAAATTGGTTGTAAACAATGTGATTCCGTTTACATAGGTCAGACGGGAAAGGATTTGCACACACGTATAAAACAGCATCAATATTCCGTTAGAACAGGACAGTCGTCCAGTGCCCTTTTTGTCCATTTGTCAGAGTTATCCCACTGTATTGATTGGAATAATGCTTCAGTTTTATTTCACTCTAGCAACATTGTTAATAAAAATATTCTTGAGTCTGCCATTATCCAACTTACGAATAACTTCAACATAAGCAAAGGTTTTTCAACTCGATCCTGTTGTTTGAATTCCTTCAGAACAGATTTAGATAAGAAGGGTAGAACGCTACATCTTTGGTAAACTTGTATGCTACTCTAATAACTTTTATTTTTCAATTTATTTTTATAGACATCGAACTTTAACAAGAAGGGCAGAGTGCTAAAACCCGGGCAGATTTCCAGTATAAATTTGTATTTTTATTTTTTTAATTATCTATAACATTGGTTGGAAACAATTCATTTGATCTTCTGCTAAAAATCGGTAGTTTTTCCTTACAAATTTGTATGCTCCTCCCACAATCCTTTAATGTTTAATTTTTTTAATTTTTTTTTATTTTTATCTCCGTTTATTGTATATATATATATTTTTTTCTTTTTTTCTGTAACCTATATATAGGCTGTAACTCTTTATGTACTTCAGTGTTCCTGAGGATGTCATTAGACGAAAGCGCTTGAGCACCATTCTGTGTTTCCTTTCCTTCGTGGTTTTATTCATCATAAATATTATTCACGTGTTACTTTCGTGAAATAATTCTCATATATATATATATATATATATAATATATATATATATGAGATAAAATGCTAAATATGTAATGCTAAAATTTCGACTGATGACCCATTTACTAACCCACTATTAAATAAGAGTCCATGTAAATCTCTAATAATGTCATAAGTTGAAGTGACGGTGACCGTCACCGTCACTCATAACCCATACTCAGCACAAACCGTCACTGTATTTCAAACTGCTGTACATACACTCCTTTGACCTTATATTATTCCGCAAATCAATTTTCCAACTTTGATTATAGCCTCGAATGACTAGCTGAGAGCCGTTGAATGTTAATTATTGTGACTAATTTCTAGTTAAGAGGAGAGACCCTCTCGCATTCAAGAGCCATTTCAGTGGTTTATTTATTCCTCGTTTTTCATTCCTCTTAATGTAATGAAGGCTTCTACTGTGCGAACCCACGTTTAATGGGATGTGGGTAATATCCATCAATGAACTTCTTGACAAGCTATAAAACGAAATTATTCAAAAGCGATTGATAACAGCGTGAAATAGCTTCACTTTTTGAATATTCGTAATAAGAGAAATAAAAACCCCTTTTAAATTCTTAATTCAAAGTATTTACCTTATTTTGAAAAAAAATAGAGAGAATTTAAAACTCTCGTAAAAGAAGCGTATTGCAAACATTAAATGTTATTTTATTCAATAGAAATTTTTACACCAAATACTCAAAGACGCGAGTTAATAACAGAAAATGTTAACAGGGCGAGTTGTTAACATTCGGGAATGTCTTTGTCGAGTGTTCGTAACAAAAAATTAACAACTAAAATTCATCTTGGATAAAAATAAATTCTTTTGGAAACCTTTTTCTCCAAAATTTAGTTGTTTCAACTTTTTTTTGCAAAAATAATGTTTATATTAATATTTTATTTTTGAATTAATGATTTTATTTTTAATTAAAATTCTAATTTGTTAAAAACTCTAATTAAAAACTTATATTGCTTTAAACTCATCGTTTAGAGGGTTAATGAGTATATTATACGCTGTGTAAAACAGGCGTGTGTGTATATATATATATATATATTATATATATATTATATATACACACACACACACACACACACACACACACGATGGTTGTTAAAAAAGTAAGTTTACAAGGTTAATTACCGGTGCATTATGCATAGTACAATAATGTTTTGATGGCATATGTGGCAACATCGGAAGACACCACGAACAAAAAAGTTCAAGATTGCACCATCAGCTGGTAAGGTGATGGCAACGATTTTTTGGGACAATCAAGGCGTTTTGCATGTTGAATTCATGCAAAGAGGGACAACAATAAATGCCACGTCTCATTGCGAAACTTTACACAGACTCCGCAGTCCGCACGGCTATCAGAAGAAAACGTCCCGGGTTGCTTACTGCAGGTGTGGTGTTCTTGCATGACAATGCACGCCCTCACACTGCAAATCAAACACGCAAACTTTTGGAATCGTTCCACTGGGAAGTCATGGATCATCCACCACCCCCACACTGGTCCTGACCTTGCACCAAGCGACTTCCATTTGTTTTCAGCCCGAAAGGAACACTACGGGAGTAAACAATTACAAAATGATCCTGATGCAGAAGCGGTCGTACGAAACTGGTTAAAAACTAAGGACCCTACTATTTTACTCGACTGGCATCGGAAAGCTTGACCCACACTTTTTGTAAACTTACTTTTTGAATAACCCTCGTAAAGATATATATATATATATATATATATATATATATATATATATAATATATATATATATATATATATATATATATATATATATAGGGTGTCATAAGTCAGTATAGGATTAAATGTAATGATTAAATAAACCTACGCAAACTTATCAACACCCTATTGGCCCCTATACGTTATAAAAATATTACAAGTACAAAACACTAATTAAATACGAAACAGCATCTTTACTATAAGACCCCCTAACTCCACTACCCACCCAAGGGAGTGTATACTTAATTAAAATAAGGTATCAATTTGGATTTTCAATCGTCATATTTAAGTCAATTGAAACTGAAATTTGATCAAAAAGTGGCTCAAAAATAAAAAAAAAATTGTTTTGAGGTTTTCGTAAAACTGAAATTTGATTGGATTGAAAAAAAAGTAGACTTTATTTAAGATTTCAACTTCGTGTGGTTTATTCATATCATTTTGTATAGGTGTTGCATCGATTTGTGTAACAAATATACGTGTGTATATGTATATCTAAGTCACTAAGTCACTTCTGTGTACATTCTGTATATATGTCATAACTGTATGTCGTTAAGAATCCCATATATATATATATATATATATATATATATATATATGTTGCACAAAAATGTTTGTAAATAAACTCTAAAAACAATATCTTTTTCATCCTTCATTCGTCACATATTATTGAACAATATTCTGAAGCCTTCATACTTTATGATCTGAAGCCTTCATACTTTATGATTCTACTGTCATAAATATAGTCAGCGTGAGGTACTGTCCTACATAAGTATTATACATCACTTCCATCAAATGTAAGGCAATAAACGGGGGGGAAAAAAATATATATATATACATATCTATGTGTGTGTGTGTGTAAACGGTACATAAACTATTACGATTTAATTTTCGTGGATGAGTGGAATATTAAAACGAAGAGACCAAATACCGATATGTCAATATATATATAATATATAATATATACACACACCAATCCCCAGATTATAACCGGCAGCCACACGCAGATATAAGCCAGAGAAGCGATGGAGAAATGCTAAGGCTTAACTCAAAACAAAGGGGATATGTCATGTCAAAGACAGAACTAGTGAAGCAAAATTACAGTAAGAAATTTTGGAAAGGTTTTCTTAGAATATTCAATCATGGAAAAGGTTTCTTTCACAAGTGTTTGATTATTCAAGGATTCACGTAGGAGAGTTTGTGATCTCTCAGTAAACCGTATATTTCTTCAGTATCTCAGTAAAATGCCTTGCACTAACAGAATAGTTGCTTCCCTCCATGCCATTATTGGGAAAAATGCTAGAGTATACATGGTATATAGTATTAACACAAATATTATATTTGTATTAATATAGTGCTTGTTAGGTTCGCCTAACTTAAGCTAACCTATGATATTATTACTATGTGGCATGTTGAATCTATCATGTAGTGTCTAAATATGAAATGAGCATTCCACGTCAACCTTTGGGTTCCCTCTGTCGTATAACCGTGGATGTTAGTACAGAAGCAAAATCACACGAGTCACTTCAGCTGAAAATCCGTGGGATAAAAGCTGGACAATTCGGGAGAAATTCCTATCATTCCTTCAGTTTTTCTCTTTTGTACGTCCCGAAACGTTCTCAAGGAAATGAGAATAGAAAACAATTTAAAGTTCTTTCAAGAATATGAAAATTCATTGAAAAAAAAGTGTGAAACCGAATTTAAGAGCTGAAGTGCGTAGCATCATTTGTTTGATTCCGAGCACCTCTTGCCTTATCATTACCAGCTCTTTATTATTCCTCCGACTTCTAATTTTTTCTTATTCTTTTACTTTCATTCTTTTATTCATTATTTACATTCCAAAAATGCATCTAATATACAAATTCTCTCTCTCTCTCTCTCTCTCTCTCTCTCTCTCTCTCTCGATATATATATACACACGTGGGTATGTAATGTACAGAAATTTAGGCAGCATAGCTAAATATTGCGTAAGGTACATAAATTCGCGAGGTAATCCTTCAATTGTAGCGTTCAAATCCAGAATGAATAAATGAATGAATTAAACATTTTCCCAAACCTTGCATCCATCATTAGCGTTCTAGTGTCAGAGCCAAAGCGCTTTTAAATCCTCGTTAATTCCTTTATGTTGTGAATCTATACTTCAAAGAGGATCTCAACCAGCACTTCCATTTCCTTTGGTCTCGGTTTTGACGCTTCAAGTTCATCGATAAATCTACCCACGCACTCGACCTTCACACGACACAAAACTTACACACACACACACACACACACACACACACACGTCCGTACGCGTACACACCCGTCCGTACGCATATATACACACATACACACACAATATCAGAACAAAATAGTATTATCGTGTTTTGTTTATTTTTTCTGTTTTTGGGTGGTTGTTTACTTCACACCACGAATTTTATTGTTATCAGGGGTGGCGGTCTTCTCCTCCGGGCTGTAGATTCGTAACTCTTCCCTGAAAATTCACCCAAATGGTAAAACCACCCTTCTTAAGGGTTGAGGGTTTAAATATACATTAAGTTTTATTTAAGTAGCATAGTAAATCTGATTAACGGGTAGGCCTATTCCTCGGCCAAAGCGCTGAGTTCTGCGCTCGCTGCTAGTGTGTGTGTCTCACTTTCTCCTTCCTGTCTTTCTGTACTCCTGTCTCGCGTTTAAGCTTTTTTATAAACTCAGATCATAAACTGGAAGATGGTACTTGAAAAAGGGGAATATTTAATAGGAAACAGATTCTTAAGAAAGAAAATGAGTAATATTCATTATTTGAATTCACATTTTTTTTTTTTAGCTGTGTCTACTGGATCGTCATAATATAACAATCTTTACATCAAAATTTTAAAAAAAATAAAAAAAAAGACATTAAAATCTATTAAAATTAATTTAAGAATATTTAATTCCTCATTAATCATTAAATCAAACAATGAAATTAATCCCATTAAGTGGCATTAAAACATTCTATAAATCTAAAAAAAAAAAAAAAAAAAAAAAAAATTATATACACACACACACACACCATATATAATATATATATATATACACACACACTCGTAACTACGACAAAAAATAACACAAAAAGATTAAAAATGAAAATACTGTAATTTCAGCATTAATTTCGGCTCGAAGAGTTACTTGAGATTCAATTAAATTAATTCGAAGTCGGAAATGAATGGAAAAAATTGGCAAAAAATTTTTTTTTACTGTATTTGACGAGTTCATTCATTCACACAAAAATTTTCTTTTCTTTCAAAATAAACAAAAGCTTTGAATGAAGACGTTAAACTATTACATCGTTGATTTCCTTTCTTACTTCCCGTATGAGAAGTTACTATGAATACATTCATTATTCTTTCATATTAAATCTGAACAAAAATTAGAGGCCTTTTCCAGTTTGTGTACCGTTTTTCATATAATTTATTTTTGCTTCTTTTCAGATCAAAAATGAGTGATCAAAAATGAGTTCTTGATAACCTAACCTAACCTAACCTAACCAAACGTAACCTAACCCACATTATAACTTTCGTCACTTGGGCACAGGATGTTTACTATGCTGTATGTAATGTACTGTAGAAAACGGTACATAAACTGGAAAACGTCCAAAATTAGTAAAGGCAAATGGTAGAAGATATCGAAATACAAAGTTGTAGAAAATATAGGTATACTGGAAAATAAACACAAAATTGGAGAAAGTGTAGTTTACGTTCCATTGACACAAAAGGGGACACAAACTACACGAGGTCAAAGTTGGGGAATGTAAACTACACTAGGATCTTTAGGAGACATTTTGTAAATGAATCCATCAAATAAAACGTTAAAAACTAACGAAAATATTACCACTTAACCTAAACCAATCGTCAATTTATATATATATATACACACACACACACACACAGTGGTGCTACTGTAGCATGCGGTCTACCTACGATTCGGCGGTCTACCTTTTAATTATAGCTTCTTATCTTTTATTATTTATTATTAGGTTAATTGTACGCCCTTGACGATTGGTTAGGTTAAGTCGTGATATTTTCGTTAAAACTAACGAAAATATCACGACTTAACCTAACCAATCATCAAGGGCGTACTGTAGTATGCGGTCTACCGTTAAGTATGCGGTAGTAGTATGTTTAACTTCTTTAATAATTCCTTAATTGTGTAAATTAAATTATAATTCCTTTCAATTCATTTTCAATTCCTTTTAAATATGTTGAACGGTAGACCGCATACTACAGTAGAAACTTAACGGTAGACCGCATACTACAGTAGCACCCACACAGTGACGATTGGTTAGGTTAAGTCGTAATATTTTCGTTAGTTTTAACGTTTTATTTGATTAGGTATACGTGGACAAAGTTGGGGAACGCAAACTACACTAGGACAATGTAGAGGAACGTAAACTACATTAGGCACCACAGGGGGACGTAAACTACACTTGCTCCCAAAATTCATTTTATTTCTTATCTAATCAAATAATGTATCTTCACTGTAAAGTTGTAATGTTCATTTGTGTGCAAAAATATATAAGTTTGAGCGTTTGTATCTCTCATTTGTATCTTTCATTTAACCCAAGCTATTTCCAGTCACGTCATAGATATTAAAGCCCTAAAAAGATTTATAACATTTGCAGAAAATGTTCTTTTGCAACATCTATCTGTTTTATATATAATAATATATATATATATATTATATATTCATTATATTTTTAATTTTATTATATTAATACCTTGTATTAACAACAATTAAATTACTAAATTAAAAAACTGAGTCTGTCTATTTCGCATAATTTTGTCTACTCATTTCCGTCGTTTGAGACTTCGTGGTTATCTTTCGGTGTGATCCAAGTGTGCATGGCATTTTATTTTATACAGGGTGATTCAAAAGTCAGGTTACATAGGGAAATACTGTATTATGTAATGATACAGGGGAATAGTCACATCACATGTTCGATACGTCCGCTGCGACGTCTCTGTAGCTCAACGAGCCAGCTAGGAATATCACATCAATGTGCTCCTCCTTCGATAACATCTCATAAACTCATTTACCTGCAAAGAAACAGAAAAGCCCTATGTAACCTGACTTTTGAATCACCTGTATATCCATACACAATTAGAACTCACTCAAAGAAATGTATGTTATTCACATTTAAGTCATTTACTTTCCTTGAATCTTGCCAGTCTCCGCAAAACATGTATAAATTCCCACCTAAACCTATGAAACAAAAACCTTCGGTCAGAATACTGTTCTCATACGATTTTTAGCTAATTAATATGATTAATTTCGGATCACCTGAAGATCACCCCCAGCCTTCTTTAGTTAGCTTATAAGGCTAACTAACGAAAATATCACGACCTAACCTAACCAATCGTCAAGGGCGTACAGTTGACCTAACGATTGGTTAGGTTAGGTCGTGATATTTCGCTAGTTAGCCTTATAAGGCTAACTAAAGAAGGCTGGGAGCCCTGATCTTCAGGTGATCTCTAATTTCTTATATTGAGGGGTCCCGCGTCTTAAGGTACCTAAGCGCCAAAATTAAAATTCGCCAGAAATCGCCTCCAAAGTTCAGCAATATTCTGGCAATAGTATCTCTGTTATTAATTGAGCTAGAACGTTCATTTTGGCTAAATTAGAGTTCTAAGTATGCTAATGAAGATGTTGATGAGGTTTTGGAATAGATTTTCATATTTTATATATATTTTTTTTTATTTTATTTCTTATTATGCCGAACTTTGGGTGCGATTTCTGGCACAGAATGATTCCATGATTTTTCATCACTATCATTAGCACGGTGAGACATTGCTGCACACGTTGATAATAGTTAGAAGCCGGGTGAATAGAATAATCCACGCAATATTCAGCAATATGAGCACGAACACAGGACGCCTGCTAACAGCAACGCGAGTCTTAAGGTACTGGCGGGATGTTTGTGTCGTGTCCCTCTCGGCGCGTGGAGCGGGTGGCCAAACAGAAAGCAGAGCGGCGTGGCTGCCATGTTTTCATTGGCTCGCGCTCCTCCTGCTGTTCCCGCCACCCAGAGACCGAGCGTCCCACCCCCACCCCCATCACCTCCCACCCCCATCACCTCCCACCAATTGAACGGGATATTGGGGCCTTAAGACGCGCATCACATCTGGGCGGCAGAGCCCAGCTGGCGATAGAGGTGAAAAAAGTAGTTCGCTTCATAAGGTTTTCAACCGTACTTTTAGTGTCGTAAGGTTATTATAACCCAAACCACGCGATAGAGGAAGGGTGAAAATAGTGATATCCATCAAAAACACATTTTCGCCAGTGGTGGCGCTTAGGTACCTTAAGACGTGTGACCCCTCATTTATTTCTGATTTATTACATTATTAACTCCAAACCCTTAATCATGCTATTTCGCATAACTCATCATCAAATTTGAAAGATTAAAGCCAAGAGACTTTAAACTCCTAAAATCCCTAGAGTTCATCCCACAACAACAAAGACGTTGTTTTAAATGCAACATGAAGAAATTAACTCTCTAAAAACTAACCAATCAATTTGAAATCAATTTACACTGAATTATTCCAAAATATGAGTAATATTTGATAATACTGAGAATTAATAATATGCATTTACTAATTTGGAATTTCCATTCTTTCCTTCAACAAGAAGTTATTGAAAAGTTGGATCACCTGAAGATCAAGGCCCCCACCTTCGTTAGTTATAAGGCTAACTAACGAAAATATCACGACTTAACCTAACCAATCGTTAGGTCAACCGTACGCCCTTGACGATTGGTTAGGTTAAGTCGTGATATTTTCGTTAGTTAGCCTTATAAGGCTAACTAAAGAATATAATTTATTATATTTTAAAATCCTTCTATAAGTAGGATAAGAATATATTAGAAAATTTTATTAAATAATAACAACATAAATTAGTGTGTGTTAATTATTAAGGAATGTTCAAGGTTCGAAACACGAAGAAAGCATAAACAGAATGGGTTATAATTTTTAAAATAGCTAAACTGTTCTCTTCTACTTCGCTAAAGACATAGGTTCGGACCTTCACATTTCTGTCGACAGGATGTCTTAAAAGATTTATTATGAAATTACTTAATATTATTGCGACATTTCATATTCCTAAAATTCCCAAATTCCTATTTTGATTCTTAAAATTCCATAATTCCAAAATTTCTATTTTGATTTACAAAATTCCTAAAATTCCCATTTCATAATTCATAAATACTCAATAACAGTAAATTTCATTATTATTATTATTAGAATTATTACGGTTAATCTGACTCAATTTACAGTTACATCACTTACAGTATTAATAAATATAAAACAAAGCTTTGTTAATTGTAAATTTTACTTCCCATATCTTAAGCTAAAACTAATTTAAATTACTTATATGAAACAATATAAAATGTTTATGAAGTCATTCCAATTAATTTCGCTGACCTTATTTTGTTAAAGAATATATCAACTTTGGATAATATTTTATATATCCTTAATTTATATTAATATAAAGCAATTTATTTATTCTTAAACTATATTAATACGAGGGGCGGTCAGAAAATAAGTTTACACGGCGTATAATTTCGTAACTAAAGGACCTACATTGATTATGTTTGTATCAGGTGAATTCGTTAATCATTGTTGGCAACACTGCACGTCGATTCGGCTGCCATCTACCGTACATTGGTATATGAGTCAGTTGAACATGACGGCTCGACTGAAACAGTGCCCTGTCATTTCTGCAACGATATTCCGAGTCTGTCAGTGGTTAAGAATTTCTCGAGCGCATTGTCACAGGAGACATCACCGTACTCCGGAAACAAAACGTGCCAGCATGGAATGGAAACACCCTGGGTCCCCGCGACCAAAGAAGTTCAAGATTGTGAGGTCCGCTGGCAAAGTGATAGTTACCGTGTTTTGGGACCACAAAGGCGTTTTGCTCGCAGACTTCATGCAAAAAGGCACAACAATCAATGCAGCTGCATATTATTCAACATTGGAACGTTTACGAGCCGCCATTAAACGTAAACGTCCTGGACTGCTCTGTATGGCAGGGCACTGTTCCAGTCGAGCCGCCATGTTGAACTGACTCATATAACCAATGTACGGTAGATGGCGGCCGAATCGACGTGCAGTGTTGCCAACAATGATTAACGAATTCACATGATACAAACGTAATCAATGTAGGTCCTTTAGTTACGAAATTATATGCCGAGTAAACTTATTTTCTGACCGCCCCTCGTATAAAGTAATTTATATAATCTTAAATTACGGATCTTTTCCGTTTGACACACATGGTTCGATTTTATTTTAAATGTCTACACAGACGTAGTTTTGCATGACGATTACGAAAATCAGAACCATTTCTTGGAGAAATTAATAATAAAAAAGTTACAACCCTTTAAAGATTGAATTTTTAGGTTAGGTTAGGTTAAGTAAAGATTGGTTTTTCCCTATTTAAATGTTCACTAATTTGTTATGTTGTTATTTAATACTATAAACACCCAGGAATGTCTGTCAGTCAGTCCGTCCCGCTCAGTTTGTCAGTCGGTCACGCTCAGGAACGTTTAGGTTAAGTCGTGATATTTTCGTTAGCTTTAACCAAAATATCACGACTTAACCTAACCAATCGTCAAGGGCGTACAATAACCCTAAAAAAATAAATTAAAAAAAAAAAAATTATTTTTATTTAACCAAACTAGCACGACTTAACCTAACCAATCATCAATGCCGTACAGTATAAAGAATCCTCTTCTCTTAATATATAAAAACTAGCCTAAGACCGGCCCTTCGTGCGGGTCGCGGGTAGCAAAAATTAACCAAACTATCACGACTTTAACCTAACCAATCGTCAAGGGCGTACAATTAACCTAAAAAAATTAAAACAATAATTTTTTTAAATTTATTTTTATATATTAAGAGAAGAGGATTCTTTATACTGTACGGCATTGACGATTGGTTAGGTTAAGTCGTGCTAGTTTGGTTAAATAAAATTTTTTTTTTTTTTTTTTTTTTTAGGGTAATTGTACGCCCTTGACGATTGGTTAGGTTAAGATGTGATAGTCTGGTTAATTTTTGCTACCGCACGAAGGGCGGGTCTAATAAAATACTTTAAAGGGTTGTAACTTTTTATTATTAATTTCTCCAAAAAATGGTTCTGATTTTCGCAATCGGCATGCAAAACTACGTCTGTGTAGAAATTTAAAATAAAATCGAACCATGTGTGTCAAACGGAAAAGATCCCATTTTACCAAGCATACAAATTATTTCTTTTCAACTTTTCATAACAATTATAACAGGCCATTCGATCGTTTTTGTCCAAATTTTACTCCAAGCAAAGTATGTTTTCGGGCGGGCGCACATGCATGCATTTACATTCCTTAAGCATTTTGGTTTATAAAATACCTTAGCTGCACTGTTTTGAGAAGTATATACATGAAACATTAAGACAATGGGATCACCTGAAGATCCGTCACCCCAGCCTTTTTTAGCTAGCTTTATAACGCTAACTAACGAAAATATCACGACTTAACCAATCGTTAGGTCAACTGTACGCCCTTGACGATTGGTTAGGTTAGGTCGTGATATTTTCGTTAGTTAGCCTTATAAAGCTAACTAAAAAAGGCTGGGGTGATGGATCTTTAGGTGATCCCGACAATGCACAAACGCTTTATCTCCCTTCATGCATACCTCACTAACCTTAATTTTATGTTTACTCCCTTGAAGCACTCCTAATATTATTTGGAAAAATTGGATCAAGTAAAGATAAGCACCCCCAGCCTTCTTTAATTAGCCTTATAAGGCTAACTAACGAAAATATCACGACCTAACCTAACCAATCGTGAAGTCAACTGTACGCCTTGACGATTGGTTAGGTTAGGTCGTGATATTTTCGTTAGTTAGCCTTATAAGGCTAATTAAAGAAGGCTGGGGGTGCTTATCCTTACTTGATCCGAAAAATTCTCAATATACTGTACTTCAGAATCAAGGCAATGTAAAGGGTAAATCACACATTCATTTATTATTGTATAGTGAATATTTTCACTACAAGACTCAAAACTCATGACACTCAATTTCGCATATTTTGTCAACAGAAAAATATATAACCTCATGCATGGGGGCTAACACTGTAACCCGAAATTTCTTCCTTACCAGCAGCTTCATAATTCCTATTAATCCTGAATTTTTCTTTCTTACAGCAGCTTAATAATTCTTATTAATCCTAGATTTTTCTTCCTTACCAGTAGCTTGATAAGTCCTATCAACTCTAGATTTTTCTTCCTTATCAGTAGCTTCATAATCTCTATCAACCCTGGATTTTGTTTTTCGTTCGCAGTCCCACTGCAACACGGAACATTCTCGCGATACGGCGCTCCCGAATTACTTCCGAGTGAATTACTTTTTCAAATACTACAAAAACATCCCTGAACGCATTATTTTCTGAAACAACACTCGGAACAACATCCTCCAGAAATTTCTCGCAATGAAGCGCATTATTTCAGCCACCTCTTTACGTGTAATAACATTTTCATAATTGTTTATATTTACCACTTCTACAATTTCGTTCGTCTTATGAGAAACGAAATCATCCATTTTGCTAATCATTCTCGGGACTTCATTTATATTTGACTTAATTTTCTCGTTCAGTTTCTTTACTTCACTAAATATTCTATTTCTCATTTCTAATTTATCATTTTCACTTAATTTAACATGATTATTTACATTTATCGTTTCCAGTTAGTTTTATCCATTCTCTCCAGTCCGCATAGAAGATGAGAGAGAGAGAGAGAGAGCTCTCTGCGACTTTCAAATTTTACACCAGACAAAGGTTTGGAATCTCAGAATTCATGTCTAATGTATTCCCTAAGATTTCCCTTATTTATTTCAACCTGTTTCATTTCATTTAAGTGACCTAATTTCTTCTCAACTGTAATTTCATTATTACAATAATTACCGGTCTCTTGCCTTTCCGCGAGTTCTCATTATACCCAATTTTTTCGTTTACATTATAAAATTCTGAAAGAAACAAATATTTTTCTCGTTTTGAATAATCTGTATAATTATTTATTAATATCTCAAACGTAAACTTCTCCTACGTTCCATTGCTTTAGTGAAATTCAACAACTTTAGTACTTAAAATAAAAAGAAATTCTACACCAAATTCACCAAATTCAATGCGAGTCTTACAGAAATTAATGACAAGAACAATCGATTGGAATCAATAATGTAAATTTTTTCTTTCTTTATTAAGATTAAAAAAATTTGATATTTAGTGTGACATTTTTTACTCTGATATAGTTTTCTTTATTTCTGGAATGTTTGTTTCACGCACGCAACTACTCCGACTCAAACATAATTTCGTTATGCGAATTTCTGCTCACCTTCTATTTTAATTAATGTAGTCGATTTCCCTCTGTAGTCATGTAGTCGTTAGTTACTCCAATACTAGTAGTCGTGTAGTCATTAACTGCTTCCAATGCTAGTAGTCGTGTAGTCGATCTGGCTAACTACTGGATTAATTAACTGGATTAACTACTGGATCTGACTAACTAATGGACTAACTACTGGATTACCATGCATAAAGTTGAATTCGATATTCTCGTAGTCTACGTAGTCCCAGAACGTTCTCGTTCCTTGACGTTCTCTTCAGCAAATCTTCTTTCCTCATGAAATTGTTTTTCTGTTCTTCGTGTTTTCCTATTCGTCGTTTTTGTTGCAAATATTCTTTCTTCCTTCTTCAACGTACAACGTCACAACCCTTTCCCATCAAAAATTGTATTGGTAAAACGGTGGAATACCATATGAATGAAAATGTAGCTGGGAAGCACACATACATACCTGACACCATTATTGTATACCGGAAGAAAATAGTATTATCATGTTTTGTTTATTTTCTTCTCTCTTTCTGGTTAGTTTGTTTTCTTCACACCACAAATTGTATTGTTGTTAGGGGTCGGCGGTCTTCTCTACCAGGCTGTAGATTCGCACCTCTTCCCTGTTAGTTCACCCAAGTAGTATAGCCGCAAAAGGGGAGAGTGCAAGAATGTTGCAGGTTATTATGTAATGTTGCAAAGGGGGGTGGGGGATTGTTGCAAAGGGGGGATTGTTGCAAGAGGGTTGTTGCAAAGGGGGGTTGCTGCAAAGGGGGGTTGTTGCAAAGGGGGTGGGGGAAAAACTTGGAGGCGGCGTTATCCCCCAAGAGAAAGGAGGAGGAGGAGAGAAAGGAGGAGAGGTGTTCACCTGGCAGGAGCCAAGTGCACAATTCAACCAACCATAGAAAACAGAATTATAGAAATATAATATATATTATATATATATATATATATATATTAAGCATTGTGTACCACAATATGGTAGATGAATTAAATAATTACACACTTAATTGAAATATAGATGTATATAGTGTTTTACAATAGATGTATATAGTGGATTATATGCAAAATATAACATTAACTTGAGCTTCCTTGAAGATGAACGAAGCAAATAACATAGTTATCCATAATTCAGCCGAAAACAATTAATTTTATGGGTAACTATTTCGACATAAGTTTACTATAATTATATCAGTCTTTTAAATATCTTCTGATATATTATATATAAAATACCACAATATATATTTATAGTTATTCAGTAACACATTAGAAAGATTTACGCAATAATAGAATTAACAAAGTTACCCAATAAATAATTCGTTAGACAGAAACGAATTTTTATAAGGGATACCCAGCTTCATTAAACTTGAAGATGAACGAAGCAAATAACATAGTTATCCATAATTCAGCCGAAAACAATTAATTTTATGGGTAACTATTTCGACATAAGTTTACTATAATTATATCAGTCTTTTAAATATTCTGATATATATATATATATATATATATATATATAAATACCACAATATATATTATAGTTATTCAGTAACACATTAGAAAGATTTACGCAATAATAGAATTAACAAAGTTACCCAATAAATAATTCGTTAGACAGAAACGAATTTTATAAGGGATACCCAGCTTCATTAAACTTGAAGATGAACGAAACAAATAACATAGTTATCCATAATTCAGCCCTCACGAATAACGAAACGAAATGATCATTTACGATACAATTCGAAATACGATAATTTACGATACAATTCGAAACCCACCAAACGAGATGAAAAGTTAAGAAACATACGAGCCTCATTCCCTGCGAAGAAAAAATGAAAAAACGAAATTAAAAGAAACGAAGAAAGTTGGATTTCCCCAAAACACAGTCCACTATAGCGAGGTTGGTTTCGGAGAAAATCTGCTTGCGAGAGACCTTTCTTAAAGACAGCCCTCGATAAGTACCCAATGCTCCAAATATTAATATTGCCATTGTTATTACTTCTACAATGAATCCAATTAAATTCTGCTTATTAAATAACTTTTTAGACACTTGATTTTATTATAAATATTTAAGTCACGAATAACAGTGGGGAAAACGTACACACAATATATATATAATATTATATATATATAATATATATGCTACACACAGACCATGCATGGAACAAGGAACTCTTCTGGATAATTAAATCCACTATAGACCGAGTAAGTAATGACAAATACCGCCTCGGTGGTGTAGTGGTTAGCGTCGCGGACTACGAATCCATCGGCCCAGGGTTCGAGACCCGACGGCAGCCGGCGCGCAGCAAAACCCAGCTGTTCATCCTTCCACACAATAAAGAAAGTGGTTGGTAGATAAATGGGTACCCTAGGAGGCCTAGTGGTCAAGACGCTGGGCTGCTGATGGGTCGTGGTTCGGAATCCACGTTAAACTGTAGGTCTAAGGTGGAGTGAAAAGCTTGACCTTCGTCAGAATGAACAATTCGGGCGGAAGCTAACCAAAGGTTAGCCCGACGCGGGCAACGGGTCACTCGCAAAGAGAATTTAATCATTGGTAAACTTCCTTCCAGACCACTCTTTCTATATATATATATATATATATATAGAAAGAGAGCGAGAGTTTTGTTCAATAAATAATAATCGAAAAAAACATCATAATGCACGATTTTCTATGTAGCAATACTAATTAACTCTTTCTCGCCTACGGCGGTACAAGAACATAATACGTGCACTCGCTCGTAAATTAGACCTCCAGTTTAACATGGGTTCAGAAATACATCTCGTCGATGGGATTCGTTGCTTACTCTACCACATGGACTTTTATATGTAAGAGACCTAACCTAACCTACGAAATACATCTCGTCAGGGCCGATCCTAGAGCCATATATAGCAATGGAAATGAGCGCGATGTGTCGTTAAATACGTGATTTAAAATAAACAGGACCATTTGACCCGAGGCAGTAGTATACCCGAAAAACATCGTAATGCACGATTTTTTCTATGTAGCAATAATAATTAACTCTTTCAAATACGTGATTTAAAATAACAGGACCATTTGACCCGAGGCAGTAGTATACCCGAAAAACATCGTAATGCACGATTTTTTCTATGTAGCAATAATGATTAACTCTTTCAAATACGTGATTTAAAATAACAGGATCATTTAACCCGAGGCAGTAGTATGCCGAAAAACATCGTATAACCTAACTATAATTTACAACTATAGTTTACCTTGACTTTCATATGCTTCTATCCTGTTTTATTAATAAAGATTTTTAACTTTTAATAACGTATGAATAAAGATTTTTAACATTTAATTTTATTTTAGTATTTATTCATGCCACGCCGCCTTAGACCACAGCTTAACGTTGAAACCGAATGTTCTTTTTAAAATATAATTAGGATATAATTTCTTTATTATAAAATAAGTTAACAATTATGTTAACAAACAATACTAATAATTTGTAAGTAAAAAATATAATATAAGGGACTACCATAGAAATGTAAGTGCCTATAATTCGATTTTATATATATGTTACTCGTCCGGTCTCGTTATAGCGGATTGGTACACGTCATAGCTCCACCCAGCTACATCGGCAGCCAATCACTACGAACATCTGGTCTTTTGGGCGGAGCTTGGCGAATGTGCATATAAAAGGGGATATTTTCAGTTGGGAGTAACAGTAGCTATTTTCGCATCAGTGAATAATCATTCCTCAACCATGGACCTGTACGTCTCCCCAGATTGTATGAAGAAAGTGATACTGCAGCATTAACCGCAATTAGTCTTTTCAATGCGATGATTGTGGCGAATTATTTTCGACGCAAACCGTAGAAGATATTTGCAGTGACGCTCCTTACAATCCGACGCAAGGGACTACCATAGAAATGTAAGTGTCCATAATTCGATTTTATATATATATATGGAGAGTTGTAGTATTTCGTCAAATAGATACTAGTCAAAAATGTCAATCAATGTTATTTCCCCATCATGCTAAAATCGAAATTGGTAATCGAACCAAAGATATCTTCACATAATGGGGATCTGTCTGTCTGTATACTCTGTATATGTTTTAAAAGCATTATTCCTTTAAGGTCCGATGAGGATTTGACACGTGTTATACAATCTTTTGAAGAACCTCGGAATATGGATGATATACTGATCAGTCAGCAGTGTCACACATCCTCCACCATGGACCTGTACGTCTCCCCAGACTTGTATGAAGAACGTGATACTGCAGCATTAACCACAATTAGTCTTTTCAATGCGACTGATTGTGGCGAATATTTTCAACGCAAACCGTAGAAGATATTTGCAGTGACGCTCCTTACAACCCGACGCAAGGGACTACCATAGAAATGTAAGTGTCTATAATTAGAATTTTATATATATATATGGAGAGTTGTAGTATCTCGTCAAATAGATACTCGCCAAAAATGTCAATCAGTGTTATTTCCCCATTATGCTAAAATCGAAATTTTTATGGCGTTCACTCCTCGAACCAAAGATATCTTCACATAATGGGGATCTGTCTGTCTGTATACTCTGTATATGTTTTAAAAGCATTATTCCTTTAAGGTCCGATGAGGATTTGACACGAGTTATACAATCTTTTGAAGAATCTCGGAATAGGGAGGGTATACTGATCAGTCAACAATGTCACACCGAAATAATGTAAGTGTTTTTCGATCTTTTTGGGATAAGAAGACACAATATATTTTCATAAATTTATTAAATGAAAGAAATCAGTACAATAAACGAATATACCGTTACAAATATACGAACAAAAACATTATAATATACAACGAGTACGTACAATTGGAAAACGGTTTTTTATCTGTCTGCATACCATTTCATCGTTTCGGTGAGTGTGACACGGGTCAAATAAATTTAAAAAATTTATAAATTCTTTATCATTTGACATATGCATGAGAAATGAGACACAGTACATTCCGCAAACATTAGTAAAATATCCCTGCATACGAAATGGGTTCCATACAACTTCGGGAATATGTAACTGAGCGAGAAATTTTACAATAATAGGGTCACTCCAGGGTTGAGTACCGAGTGAATCAAAATAGTACAGGCGCTGTCTATTTTTAAAATAGACAGCGATCCAGTGAATCCCTTCATTACCGATGATGTCTGTGTTCACAATAAGACTACCGCATTCTCGCGTACTTGGCAAACTCAATGTTTCATTCTTCGCAAACACGCCGATAAATTTGGAACGTGTGACTCGCTCCATTACTTTCTGAAGTGTATTAGCATCCATTTTAAAAGTCAGTGATAACGCTTCTAAATCTATCTACTTCTATTAGGGCTTGCGATTCGAGATATACTAGTACACTAATAGGAGCGTCTATAGGCTTGGCGAATTCCAGCCGCACTGAGATGTTACCGCTCTGCTGTGGTGTTAAATGGGTATTTACGCTAGCAGATAAGTCAGGTGTAATGTCAAACGGATAAAGGTTAAATTGATCAATGAATTCTTCCTGCGTTACCCCATTACCAAGCTCATCACAATCACCTGCAATATGGGTCAGATTACTATAGGCTCTGGCACAAAGAGGTAACACAGCGTCTGATGAATAGTCCGTACCCATTGTTCCACCCAAAGCAGTGCCATTAACGTATAGAGTTATATTTTTAAGTCCGAAATTCTCGAATTTAAAGGCACTCTTTTTATATTTTCCATTCACCGAAGCGTGGTCCTGCATGCCGATTAATATCCTTTTAGGAAGATTTCCCAGGGCAATGTTTTCTATCTGCTTCGATGCCAACCCTGCAGGAACCGTATATAGTTTGATCTGCACTCTGTTAATAGGATATTTCACTGTAGCGTTTAGTAAATTTTTCTCAATTTCTAGTTGTTTTGGTGAACTTAATTTCACTCGCCGTACGCGGAGGTATGTGTCCATAATGTGAACCACAACGGACTTTGCACCCTCTTCTTGATTCGCATCCAGATTTAAGCAGATCTCAGGACTCGTGCGGGTGAGCTTTATTTTCATATCCACCCCGTTCACAAGCAACTTCTCCTGGAAAGTGAAATCTGTGTGCAACCGTCCAAAACACTCGTATATTTTCTTTTTAGAATTTTTAAATTTGTCCTTTATACTATTTTCATCTTTAGTTTGATAATATCCCTCCGCACTTAAAAAGGTAGCCTTCGCTTCTTTGGAAAAGTTGAGGACATTTTCCAAATAGGCTCGTAGATGATAGTACCCCGTGCCTGCCGATATGTTGGTCTGATTTAAATATACGTCACACTGGTTGAATATGGCGTGCAGAAAGTTTGTTTCAGGGTATACAGCATATTTGTCATCGCAGGCCGTTCCATCAGAATGGGCTATACGTAGCTTAGCGTACATGTGCACACAGCTTGGATCAAAAAAGTAAGGACCTGAGCTGGGTATCACGAATTCTATAGGTGCACTCGGTGAACTAATTGTGTTTAAAGGGTTAATTGTAATAAAGTCACTGTGCTCAATAGAAACTTGGGTTGGCGGGAGCTCAAAAAAGGACAGCTCCGATTTACAGCATTGTGAACTACATGGGTGGATGAAGCGTGCCATGGCGAAATAGTGACTCCTCTCTCGACAAGTGGTAAACAAACTATGATTCATGAGATCAATATCCTTAGCTTATATCAGTCAAAAAAGTGGTCAACCATAGGTTTCATTCGCTTACAGCATTTCTTTTTTGATAGCCTTTTACGTTTAATACCACGTGACCCCTTCTTCTTCCGGGGAGCCCTCTTCTTCTTCCCGCCACCACGCATTTTTCTCTTTGCATCTTTGATGATTTCGTTCCGTGTACGCTTTAAATGTTTTTTTAGAGCTTCTTTAGGTTTAGCCCCGGCCAATATGTCTTCTGCAGTGTTAAGGCCTGATTGTAGCGCTTTCCTTCCAAGGTATCTGGCACCCCTCTTCAGCAAAGGAACAGCCGTACGTAGTATGGATGAAAAAATGGATCCAAGTCCACTACCGCGCTGGTATCGCATCCCTCGATAGACGGTGAAAGGCTTTCTATCCATTATAACTCAGTGCGTCGAAAGTGTAGCTTCACTGTTAAGCTCCCGTTACCGAATGGGAAGTTTTCGCCCTCAATCGTTCTTATATATATTGTGATATTGGTTATTAAATTAGTTGCGACATTCACATAATGGGGCCTGTCATATGTAATACTCAAACTCCTTCCTCTATGGTTGGGGATGTGAGCAATGCGCAGCAGGCGTGCCTGGGTATCCCCAACAAACTGGTGCTCCACTATATTACTGTAAATATAGCACATGTCTGGGGACCTTTCAGCCAATTTCTCCATCTTCAATTGATACATTAATCTGGACAAGTTATACTGTGTCTCGTGAAATGTGTCTCTTTGGAAGGCTGCGCTATATCGGCCGTTGGTTAGAATTTTGAACTTTCTATGTTCTTTAAGACGTCTGTTAGTCTTTGATTTTAGGATTAGTGTATGTGCAGGGTTGTTTACGATTTCATATACTAAATCATTCGTAAGGTTTGAGTTTCTTAAACTCACGTTTAAGCCTCTCACAACATCCTCGGCCGAACCATATTGACCCGGCCCTAGTCTTACTTCTGTACTGTAATACCGTGTAATCTTAGTCCGAGCGATGCGCATAGTTTCATCCATAGCTACCCCAGCTTTTTCACACTCGTCAATGTCTCTAAGAATCGTAAAAACGGTTTCTTTATGTTCAATATTTAAAAAGACGGTGTCCAGCTGAATTTCGCATATCCCCACCTCATACGAATCACGACCCAATTCAATGTGCCCATGGAGTTCTGTTACAAAGTTGGCTAGCGTGTTGTTAGGGTGTACAGACAGGGACGAGGAGGACGGGAGTGTGACGTAGAAATGGTTAGGAGCCATGTTGCATACTATTTAAGCTTCATTATTGCATCAGCTTTTATATAGGTGTTGAAGCTTTCTGGGTACCCTAGCCATTTCACCAGGTACATTTTTCTCCTTCCTGAACCTTTGCTTCCTAAAATTTTCTCAATTTTAAACACATTTTTTTCTAAATTAAACGCAACTTTCTGCAATTCCTCGCGGTAAAAGCCTCCTGAGATTTCTTCCCCATTCAAATCTTCAATGTAATACATCATTATCACACCTTTAGGTCTCACAGCCCTAACTTTAAAAATCTCGCGTGTCCATCCTTGCTCAAAACCCTTTGCGAATTTATTCCCCGAACGCGACAGCCTTACATAATCATTGATTTTGAAGCGCACAGAGTGTGGTGGTGGTGGTGGTGGTGGTGATCCATCTCTTCTCGGGAGCGTACCTCTTTCTAAAACTTCGTTAGGTGTTGCCCCAATCGTGCGATGGTGTGAGCGGTTGTAGGATGATGCCAATGATTCCAGAATGTCTAGAAATCTGTATGTGTTTTTATGTGTAAAATAACGGTGCATGCGTTCCTTTATGGTGCGCTGAACTCTTTCAGCTAAAGAAGCCTTATGTATAGAATTGGTTGTGTAATAGCTGATATTAAACTCTGTCAACATATTCTGAAAAGCACGGCCTATAAACTCCTTCCCCATATCCGTACAAAAATAGCCAGGAACCCTGTTTTCTTTTAACATTAGCGTTTTGGTGGCTTTAGCAACTGTTTCAGGTGATTTATTTTTCAGAGGAACTAGCCACAGATATCTAGAGAACACGTCTATTATGAATAGAATGTAGCGGTAACCATCGTTATACACAGAATATCTTTGCATGTCTGTTAAATCTGCTTGCCAAATAGAATCAATCGAGGAAGCCGTTGTCTTGGCTGTTTTAAACCTTTTTCTCACAGGCTTATGAAGCGTATAAGCGTCCTGCTCCCTCAAAAATCTTTCAACATCTTTTTTTCCTACTCCGTAAACACTTCTGTACAGTCTATCTACGCCGCCGTAAGAGGATGGGGTAGAAATGTCATAATAGCGTTTAGTTAATACGTTAGCCATTTGCGTATTTTAGAGGCACGTGGGTAGGGTTGGTTTAACCTCTTCTTGCTCCTCTTCAAAGGTGTTACCGCCGGGGGTGACGGCGCCTTCAATTGTGTCACAGGCGTTGCATGTTCCAAGTCTTTTAACCTGTTCAGATTTCCTATCAACGTTTTAGGGACATTTATTTGTTGTAGTCTTGCTTTAATATGCTTCCATCCTGATGGTGATGGCCTATCCCACTTTCTCACCAGATCATGGACAATGTCTACGATATTCGATCCCTGTACCTTTGATCCTTCCACAATGATCTCCCCTGTATCGGTCCATTGTATGGCGGGATCCTCATTCAATAGATTATAAAGACTTAAGCCTTTACTCCTCAATGTAAGTGGGAGGGTATTTTTTAATACATGTTCGATATGTTGTGTGGCTAATCTTTTTGGTTGGTCAGCTGTGTCGTCGGGTACAGATCCTATGTCGCCATCGTCCCCCGTGCTGTGCCTAATAACCACAGGAATCTCTGTAGGGCTCTTATAATTTTCGTACTCGTGAAGAAATTTCTGCAGAGCTTCTTGGTATAAGATTCTTTTCTCATCAGGTGTTTTTTCACTGTTTAATAGGGCTAACAATTCGCTTTCCATTCTTTTAAGTCTGCTTTTACGGGGATCTAGATCCGTGTCTCTTTGCAGTGAGGCGTACACCTCGTGGGGAATCACTACCACTTTCTTCATTATATTAATCTAGTCAGTAAAGGACCCAAAACTGAAAATAAGATGGGGAGAAATGACCCTCCTGTTTGTACAATAATTCGCTTTTTCTTCGCTACAGTTTGGCTTTTACGAGCGAGTGCACGTATTATGTTCTTGTAGCGGCGTAGGCGAGCCTTCTGATGGGTTTTCATTGATACATTGCAATTTATAACGTTAAGACAGATTTCACAGATGCATTTTAAAAAGTCGGCATCGATATTTTTAATAAACATCTGCTGCATTGCCCGAGGCAGTCGATGATAGATTTTTATTAATTCACGGTATTTCTTTAGTCTCTTTGTCATTCTGGAATATACACCGTTTCAGGCTCGTTTGGAAATATATTCGTTCGCAGAAGCACTCTAAACGTGTTTCGCGGATGAAGGTCGCAAAGCAAATATCCGTAACGCGTGCTTGTAGCTTCTTTATAAACTTCCAAAAACTCCTTACGCTGATTCGGGAACATTTGATTGGCTAATACCCCAATTTGTGATACATCTCTACGTTGCGCGAATAAGACTAGATATTGCGTATTTAACGACACATCGCGCATGTATCTATTTTTGAAAAATAGATTCTGATTGATGAAGAACACGCTTATGTTAAGATGGTGGGAGAATACTGTAAATGTCTCGGCAAACGTTTTATCCATCTCCAACATGAGATCGTCAATTACAATGATTGTATGTTCATTTCCCTTTAACGAATTAACGTCATATACGCCTTTGTGGAACAAAATATCATCTTGGTACTCGTTGAACACTGATTGATACGTCGAATAGCACCATATAACTTTATGCACAAATTTCGAGAACATCTCCCCCTTTTCTTTAATGATTTTAAGCATAAACACAGTTTTACCACATCCTGTAGGTCCAGATATAATACATGTGGATGGGCTCGTGAATCTGAATTTTTCTACAGAGTCCATTTCTAACACGTCACACTCCTAAGTGAGTCATTTACAAAATATTACAAATTTTGAGTGCTGATCCTTATATTTCTTCTCCCACAGAACCGTGAATGACGATGAGGTAGAGCAGCCCATCATTACGGATGACCTCGACGACAGTGTAGTTGTGATCTCCTCCCCTGAACCCTCACCAGCGATACCGGTAACACGTCCAAAGCGGAGGTATGAGATACCCACGTCAGGTATAAAGCGACCGAAATACGCGTCTGTTGCAGCGGTAATAGATCCCCAACCCTCAACCTCTTACGCAACAACACCCCCAGCAGCACCTAATATATCCCCTTATTCATCCGCCGCCCCCCGTTCTGTTAAGTCTACAATAATAGAGCCCCAACATCAACCTCCTACGCAACAGGGCCCCCATCAGCAGCACCTAATATATCCACTAATTCATCCGCCCCCCGTTCTGTTGAGGATGGTATAACGCTGGAATTGGTGCGATCCGCAGCCCCCACCCCAGCCTTGACTAGAAATCGGTATAGAGTCAGGGTCGACCCTAGAGTCATGTATAGCAATGGTATTGAGCGCGGACTACGCCGGGTTGTAGAGCGTATTATAGAGTTTGCTCTTCAGAATCGTGACGAGCGTGAAGTCAGGACGAGTATGTCCTTTGGATTCGGGTCAGATGACGGTGATGTAGACGATTATTGGGTGATAGTGCCATTTAGACGTTTGGCGGCTGAAGATGTAGAATATATATTAGGGCGTATAATGCAAGCCGCCCAAAGTAGTATAGCCTTCAATATGGACAACTTCACGGTAAATATTGACCATGTATACCGTGTTGCGGGTCATAGTGCCATACCGTATACTCTTAACTTCAATTCTCAAGCTATTTATAGACGGCATATAAACGTCGATCGTGGTTGCGGCTTTATAGCAGTACTCTTAGCACGTATGTTTACTGTACAAAATACACGAACTCAAAAAATTTGGTTGCCTACAGTCGTGGAGCGTGCCCGTAAACTAGCTGAAGACTGTGAACTTGAATTTGACTGTAATATGGGTCCTGAAGAGCTGAGAAGGGTAGAACAGGAAATGAATGTCCGCATAGTTGTGTTTGGGTTGGATGATCGTCGTAGGACTGTGTATGTTTTTAAAAGCTGTGTGAGAGATCGTACAAGGCCCCTACTTATTTTAGGATTGTCAGGGACAACGTATCTCCCCATCCGTAATATAAGGTGGCTTTACGCGAGTTATGACAAAAGTCGAAAATATGGGAGACATCATGATTTGTGTAAGGGGTGCCTCGAGTTTGCGGATGATATAGTGAGACATTGTAAAGAATGTCACATGGTATGTGAGCAGTGTAAAAGCACCAAATGTGAAAGCCGTGTAGTTGAAGCTGAGAAGAGAGACTGTGATGTGTGTAGACGCACATTTTTCAATAATAGCTGTTTTGATTTCCATAAATCAATTGGCACGTGCAGGAAAATGAGAATCTGTGAATGTGGTATGTTTCACACAATGGATAATTGGGGAAAATTTAAGCACAAGTGTGACGTAATTCACTGTCCTACATGCCAGGAGGAATATAAGGCGGATGGAGTAAAGCATGTATGTTATATGAAAGATGCTAAGCCTAAAAATAACCCCTGTATAACTGTATACTACGATATAGAAACATATACGAACGCTGAAACCAAAGAGGTAATTCCACATTTACTTGTGAGCCAGACTATCTGTGATGAGTGTATGGATATCGAATGTGACGAGTGCCCCAAATGTGGTAAACGGACAAACGTTTTTAAAACGAATGTCAGCGATAGTCCTGTGAAACTATTTGTGTCCTATATTGTCAAGTTAGCCGACAAGTTCAAAAAAATGACTGTGTATATTCTCGCCCATAACGGGGCAAAGTTTGACACGCAGTTCCTTTATAAGGAGTTGCTTGAACACGAATCCTCTGAGATATTTACAGGTGATCCATTGAAAAGAGGCAACAAATTAATACAGATGCAGATAAGAGGCAATGTACAATTTAAAGATACTTTATTATTCACACCTTGTAAATTAGCAAAGCTACCCAAGGTGATGGGAGTAGCAGCTGAAGTTTCCAAAGGATACTTCCCATACACTTTCCTCACCAGCGAGACTTTAAACTACGTAGGCCCACCACCCCCCAAACATTATTTTGACTGCATGGATGAACGTGAAGACTTTGATCGATACTACGACAGTTTTAATGAAAGTAACCCTTATAATATAGCTGATGAATGTGAGCGTTATTGCGTGAATGATGTGCGCGTGCTTAGAGTATGTTTCCAGGCCTTTAGAAGGATGTACATAGCCCGTTTCAAATGCGATCCACTGCAAGTCGCAACCACCATCGCATCATTATGTTTTACGGTGTTCAAGAATAACTTCATGCCGAAAGACACCTTAGCCATTATTCACCGAAACAATCCCCGCAGTTACGGGCACAAGGCTATTTACTGGCTCATACACCTACAGCAACAGACAGGTGTATACATAAAGCACGCCCGCAACACGGGTGAAGTACCCATTAAGATTAATGGACGTGTTTTTTGGGTTGATGGGTTAAGTGAAAACCGTGTCACTGGTGTGAAGACTGTGTACTCCTTTAACGGTTGCTGGTGGCATGGATGCCCCCGTCCTGAGTGCGGAGTCACCGGAGATATCAACGGTAGGTCTCCTGCCGACTGTCTTGCATCGACCCGCACCCGCGATCAACTTATAGGATCACAGTTCACTCACAAAGTCTTGTGGGAGCATGAATATGATGCACGGATGGAGACAGACGAGGTGTACCGTGAGGAAATAAAAGCGATCAAGCGTTCAATGGTGCTGGATCCTCTCAAATGTGGTGATAGCTTGTTTGGAGGACGTACAAATCCTTTCAGACTATACTTCCCACCTACGGAGGGCGTGAAGCTCCATTACTACGATTTCTGTTCTTTATACCCATACGTGATGAAGAGCAATCCGTACCCCGTGGGCGCTCCTGAGAAACTGGTGGGGCCTAGCCTACCATCCATCAATGAATTTTCAAAAAATTTGAATGATCGTTACTTTGGGATCTCTTTCGTAGACGTACTCCCCCCGCAATTTATGGATGCCGATCTTACCTGTCGTTATCGACGACAAGCTCATGTTTCCCCTGTGCGTGAAGTGCGCGGAAGAGGATAACGGCGAATGTAACCATATACCCCACCAGCGTAAGATCAGAGGCGTATATACAAGTCCTGAGTTGGCCCTAGCCGTGCGCCATGGTTATAGAATACTGAAGATACATGAGGTGTGGAGGTTTCAGAAGCTACCCAACCTTTTCACACCATATATAAACACCTTTTTGAAGGATAAGGTTGAGGCATCAGGGTATCCGCGAGGAGTTGATACCGAAGATGAAAAGTCTGCCTATATTCAACGTTACCGCGACCGCGAAGGTATACAACTTGATCGTGTCCAAATTGTAAAGAATCCTGGCAAGCGCTTTAGTGCAAAGTTGTGTCTAAACAGTCTATGGGGAAAATTTGCGCAGAATACCGGCAGAGGGAGCATTCATTTGGCACAAAGTTATAGCGATGTCTGGGATTATGCCAATGCCCCCGATAAAGAGGTCATGGAGATCGTAAATGTAGGTAATACTTACGTAATAAAGTACAACAACACTGAATTTGCCACAGATACCTCAAGGGTTACAAACATACCTGTGGCCAGCTTCACAACAGCCTACGCCCGTATAAAACTTTGGGGTCTATTGCATTCTCTTGGGCGGAGAGTATTGTATGCCGATACAGATAGCGTGATATTCACAGAGAGGGAGGGTGAATACATGCCCACTATTGGGGAGTTCCTCGGCGAGCTCACTGATGAGATCAAGGATGAGTATGGGGACAACGCATACGCCGACTCTTTTGCCTCAACAGGACCTAAGACTTATGGGGTACGGGTCAGGGTGGGGATGAAATGAAATATATCGTGAAGGCAAAGGGTATTACGCTCAACCATGCGAATCGGGAGGTTGTTAACTTTGAGTCGTTGAAGGATCTAGTATGTTTGGATGAACAACCTCACCAACTAATTGTAGGCACCCACAATTTTCGGGCGCAGAAGCTGGGGGCGTGAAGGAACTTAGGGGTACGATGGTGTGCCGTAACACCTATAGGAAACGTTACCAGTTACCTGGTACCTATGATACCGTACCCTTTGGATACCAATGATGCTTCTAACTCACACGTCTTGTATATAATCGTATCTATTTGTAAATATATATATATATAATATAATATATATATTAACTTGAATATCTCGTTTATTAAATCGTATTTGTAAATATATATAACTTGAATATCTCGTTTATTAAATAAATCATGTTTCAAATAGCGTTTCACTTTCTCCTTTGTGTGTGTGTGTGTGTGTGTGTGTGTGTGTGTGTGTGTGTGTGTGTGTAGAAAGTTCTAAGCTCCGCCCACTGTAAGACCGTGAGTCATGCTACTATCTGGGAGTCCCTGCGTGGTCAGTCGACCGCAGTAAGCCCGAGAGATCAGACGTGTATTCAGATCAGACGTGTATTCAAATGGCTACCTTTAATATTGCTTGTACAACGTTTACGAAATGGTATTCAGTAAAGTGCCAGGATGTGGTGGATACCGAAAAACTTCCTATTCATCCCTCCTATGCCTCTTTTAAAAACACATTGGATTGTGCGAAGTTCCAAGATGTACAAATACTCTACGGATGTTCTGGTGAGACCGTTGAAGGCTTTCGTTGCACAGACGATGTGCTGAAGTATACTGCAGAGCTAAACTTTATAAAGTCTCACATACACCGTGAAGTAAAAGAAACAACGCGTGCAGAAGAGAAGCAGCAGGTATGGATAATGAGTCTTGCTGATGGGTGGTGTGACAAGCGGTATTACGTCATGCTACACCATGTCGATTACTCATACCCTACGACTGGAAATGTGAATCTCGTGATCATGGACAATCTTAAGTATTTTTATCACTATATTAACGTATATCATGATGAGGTTCGTAGTGAGGTTGTGGCTAGTGCCCTGCGTGAATTTTTAACAGAGTTTAGAGACGAGTATCGTTTGATGGGCAGAAAGGAAAAATATGAACATATGTTCCTCTCAAATAGTGCGCCGGAGTGTGGAGATGTTTAGTAAAATGTTCCTAGTTCTTATCCAAAATGTCTGGTGCGTAGGCTGGTAGTGATATTCTTGTACCGGTACAACAATTCGACTCGCGGAACAAGCCCATTCACGTATCATCGAGTCAGCCGCCCGTCGAACCATTCCTGCTACCTGCGTGCCTCACACGGCTCATAGTTATCTCAGAGCTTGAGCCGAGTGGACGTGCGCTCTTCGAATACGATGGAACTTCCTTTGAGCAGCATTCTCAACGCCTCGTACGATGTGTCCGTGACGAAATCGTTGCGCGTGTTCAGGCGTAATTCCGGTACCATTAGCTATGTACTGGAAACGGAATGTAGACCGACAAACAAACGGGTTTATTTAAGTATCGAGGAGATGAATAGAATCTTTGTGATAGTTGAGAAGTGGAGTGAAGATCGTTATAAAATACCTGCTAACGTAGGTACAAGAAGAGAGCAGATTAGTGACGCACCCTCATACGCCGTTGTATGTACGTTGTGTATAAATAACGATCGGCCGTGCATTGATATAAGGCTGATGTGGAAGAATGCTTCTGATAATAACGCTCTTATTCCTACGCGAAACCGTTTCATCCTCGACAGAATGTTTGAAATCGTCGGATTCCGTAAACTGAAACCTATATTAGACGCGCGTGTTACGGATATGTTTATTTTGATACAGTACTTGAATACGCATACACTGCTCTGCTCGATGGGTTTACCGAGTGTAGGGCTGGTGAGAATGGTCTAGTGCTGGATGTTTATTTAAAAAGTTTAGACTCTTTGAAATACCATGAACTTTGGTACAAAGCAATTGATCGGTACAAGGCTGAGCTCACCTACACCGTTCACCCTGAAGAACTATTTCTTTATATAACGCGCAGTTGTCGTAACGATTTAGAAGATTATTTCAATTGCCGCTATGTTGAGTGAGTTCACGATTGAAAAGCTCGAGTCGGTAGAAATAAACCCTCGATTGGAAAAGCGTTCTTATAAACTTGTGTTTAATAATGTAGCTAACGATGAACTCTTTGTGCGTGCTTTTGATTGTATTCTAGACGTGTTTAAAGATGACTTACCAACCGGTTGTAAAGTGGGAACAAAAATAGTACTGAACGATATGAAAGCCCTTCATATCGAATACAGGTTTCCCTATACTTTAAGCGGTGAAATATTATTAAGCCGCATATACTGCGTAATGCAGAGCAATAATGATGTAATTGTAAACTCGATTAAGACCGAGTTTAGTATTTTGAAAAAAAAGTGAATTGTATATATATTTTGCTTGACATTTCCCCGATTATACGCATATTTCTATTGATTTGTGTTTATATATATATATATATATATATATATATATATATATATATATATATATATATATATATTTTGCTGATATTTTCCTGTACTGTTATGTACATATTTCTATTGAAGTGTATATTTATTTGAAATGTATATTTTATTTTATATATATATCCATAATTGTGTGTATATATTTCTGTTATACGCATATTCCTCAAATGTATATTTATTTTCTATATATTTATAATAAAAAATGATGCAATGTTGTTTATTGTTATGCCTTCTACTACCGGTATTCGAAATATAATAATGTATACAACGGTATTGCGGTATCTGGCAATATTTAAGCCTTCTAAGCCAACTGGCTGATTAGAATCTATAATAGTGTATACAATGGTATCTGGCAACTCTGTCTTCGGAATACATGGCGCTATCTGGCAACTCATTTACAGCCAACTGGCTGATTAGGCGTATATAATAATAATGTATGCAATAATACTGCTAAAAAGAGGTATCTGACAACCATTTACAGCCAACTGGCTGATTAGAGTCTATAATAATGTATACAATGGTATCGCGGTATCTGGCAACTCAAGCCATTTTCGCCAACTGGCTGATTAGGAGCCTATAAAACAACGCCAACTCGGCTGAAGTCTTAATGTGCACTTGGCTCGTGCCAGGTGAACACCTCTCCTCCTTTCTCTCCTCCTCCTCCTTTCTCTTGGAGGATAACGCCGCCTCCAAGTTCCCCCCACCCCCCTTTGCAACAACCCCCATTTGCAACAACCCCCACCCTTTGCAACAACCCCACCCCCTTTGCAACATTACAAATAACCTGCAACATTCTTGCACTCTCCCCTTTTGCGGCTATACTACTCACCCAAATGGTAAACCACCATTCTTAAGGGTTAAAGGTTTAAATAACTAGGTAGATTTTGCTATGTACATTAAGTTTTACTTAAATAGTATAGTAAATCTGATTAACAGTTGGCCTATTTCCTCCGCCATAGTAGCTGAGTCCTGCGCTCGCTGCTGCTGTGTGTGTTGCACCTTCTCCTGTCAGTCTGTACTCCTGTCTTGCGCTTAAGCTATTTTATAGACTCAGATCACAAAATGGAGATGGTATTTGAAAAAGGAGAATATTTAATACGTAAACAGTCTTAAGAAGACCCCATTTGTTTTTTTCCTTCTGGATCGTCATTATATAACATAAATCATGAAATAAGCGAAATTTTCTAAATTCATCATTAATATTATTTACATACGATAGTTCAAGTTTATGCGAATATCTTATTTATACTTGAAAACGCTGGAAGACTTTAATCTAACCTAACCTTACCCTAGCCCATTCAAATCTTAATCTAAGCGAACATAACCTAACTCTAATCATTCCAATCCTAACTAAATCCCACAAATTTTAGATCAAAAGTCAATTCCGAAAAACGTACTTTCAAATGTTACATTTGAGAGAGGGTTTTTGCAATGTTTTTAGTAGAATTTACGCGATAACAATTTATACAAATTGATTTGATACCACTATTCCAATCACTTCTCCATATACATTTATATAATATATAATATAATATATATATATACACACACACTGTGTATATATACGTGCAATGTAAAGCCAGGCATTGCAATTTAGATAGTGATAAACGTCGTTAAAAGTAGAGTGTAATGCGCTTTCTAACCGATTTGTTCGAAGTCTCTGTATTCGTCCATCGATTATAAAAGTGGTCTGAATTCGTGTGACAGAAATGATCGCGAATTTATTTTATTGAATTCGAAAATGGAGTTTTTCTCCCGTGATTTAATTTAAAACAAAATTTAATCGATTCACCAAACTCTTATTTGCTCCTCTATGGCTGAAATCGCCCATTCCAAAAAATTAAATTGACCTATATATGGGTCTCTCTCTCTCTCTCTCTCTCTCTCTGTATATATATATATATATAATATATATATATATATATATATATATATATATATATATATATATAAAATTTAGTGATGGACCAGATGTCAGTTTTTCAACATCTGCGGATGCGGATCTTTAATTTCAATATCCGCGGATGCGGATGCGGATATTTAGTTAATCTATCATATATATGGAATTTATGAATATATGACATAATTTTTCAAATTTCGTGATATTACTATTATGGCAGGCAATGCATAAGAATAAAATTAATATTAATGTTTTCATTATGATAAAAAAAATAACTTTCTCAAGAGTTTCAGCCACAGAAAATTCAATGAAACAAGTTCATTCAATTTTCTGTGTTACAAGTATTATATTCGGAGGTTTATATATTTGTTTGTTCATTAATAATTAATACTTTACATGAAATGTGATGACTGGGCCTTATAAGCTACTTTATAAGCTAATTTAATTGTAATTGCATAATTTATTAGAGGTAATATCCGCATAACATCCGCAGTCAGAAGTGCGGATGCGGATATCCGGTCCACCACTAATATATATATATATAGATATATATATATATTATTATAAAATAGATTAAAAAATAAAACGCATGTCTGTCTAACGCACATTTTATTTCCACTTTTTAAGCCACTTTCAAGGCAACATTGTTTGCCTGCAATTTACTTCTGAGCAGCTTTTGAGATTTAACGTTTGAGCGTATTACATTTTAAAAGGCAAAACAAAAGCTAGATTAGAATTTTTCTCGAAATGTTGCAGAGAATTATTGGAATTCGTTATCTCTCGCAAATTTCTAATAACAGTCTATGTAAATGTAGTTTTGGTATAACTAATCAGGTTAGGTAAGTTAGGTTATGATAGGTTACGCTAGGTTAGGTTAGTTAAGCTTAGTTACGCTAGGTTAGGTGAGTTAAATTAGGTTACGCTAGGTTAGCTTAGGTTAGTTGAGATTAGGTTAAGTTAAAAGCTAGATTAGGTCAAATTTGGTTAGGTTAGATTATATGGTGCTGTAGATCATTAATAAACATTAATAAAACATTAATAAACCGCTACGCGCAACTGCTATGAGTGAAGGTGAATGGAAAGCTAAAATTAATATTAAAACTATATTGATGAAGATGGAGATGTAATTTATGATGTAAACCTTCAAAAATAAAGTATATATACACAAAAATATTACATTATTATTAAACTTAACAATAGCACATCATACATTTCTCAACTTAGTCAGAGGAACGCCGAACATGCTAAAGTACAGGGTGTTCGAAAAGTCCCGTCACCCCTCTACAAAATGTACATATTGTAATACCAATTTTATTTTTGTGTGATTAATTGGATTTATATGTGATTCATTGACTTTTTTTTCTTTTCAAGGTATTGGAGTTGCGTGAACAATGGCAGACCAGTCCATTTACACTCTGGAGGAAAGGATAGTGATGAGCACATGTGCTCATGAAAGGTTACATACTGGCAAAACGATGCATGATATCCAGAATGATTTCAACACAAGATTCAGTAAGGCTGCACCACCAAACAAGATGGTATTACGCTGGGAGAAAAAGCTGTTTGAAACTGGCTCCTTCAAGGACAGACCATGGTCGGGAAGACCAACAACGCGAGCAGAGCAGTGTGAAAGTGTGATTGCATCGGTGGCTCGTTCACCAAAAAAATCACTTCGGAAACGATCACAAGAACTTGCAGTCCCCATGTCCACAATGAGAGAGCACATGACAAAAGATCTCGGCATGAAACCATACCGCCCGTCATTTGTTAATGAATTAAGCGATACAGACATGCAGAAACGATATGAAGCCTGTGAATGGTTTTTGACCGTTTTTCCAACAATTCCTGCACGTGGAACAGTGATTTTTTCTGACGAGTGTGCAATTTACCGTAGCGCCAAAATGAGAAACGTTTACTTCTGGAGCAAGGAAAATCCACACTTCTTTGAGGAACTGAAACACCATTCACCGAACGTGGTGATATGGGGTGCAGTGTCTGCCAGGAACTTGTTCGGTCCATATTTTTTTGAGGGTCCTGTCAACCAAACTGCCTACCTCAACATGTTACGGGACTGGTTTGTGCCTGAGCTCGAACGTTTAGGGCTGCTTGGTCGGGTGTGGTTTCAACAAGACGGGGCTCCGGCTCATTTTGTCATTAATGTGAGGGAATTCCTCAACGAAGTGTTCAGAGACAAATGGATCGGCCGTGGTTCGCAACATTTACCTGCCCCTCTTGAGTGGCCGCCCCGAAGTCCAGATCTGTCTTCATGTGACAATGCGTTATGGGGTTTCGTCAAGCAGAACGTATCCCGGGTACGTTACCACACAACAGAGGAACTGAAACACGCTGTTCGAGATGTATTTGGTGCAATCACTCCAGCAATGCTGCGTCAATTCTCAACGGCACATGGAGGCGCATAATCCATTGTTACGAAAATGATGGTGCGCACACAGATATTCTTGATTAGTAACTGTAATTAGTAACTGTATTTACTGTAATTAAAGTAATTGTTGCTAGTGACCTGTTTCTTAAATTACACCTACCACATATAAATACAATTAATCACAAAAATAAAATTGGTATTACAATACATGTACATTTTGTAGGGGGTGACGGGACTTTTCGAACACCCTGTACAGTATATTAATTCACACTCGCATTACATTACATTATATTTATAAATAACCAAACTTTACGATTATTTATTATTTTATATTTAATCTGTTCGAGTTTATTAAATATTTTGGATCACCTGAAGATCAGGGCCCCCAGCCTCAATTACCAAATGATATCTTCGTTAAAACTAACGAAAATATCACGACTTAACCTAACCAATCGTCAAGGGCGTAGAGTTGACCTAACCGGGCATTCACTTTAATTTATTATTATATTTGGTACTGTAAAGCAAAAAACAAGAATACATGGGGGCCCTGATTGGAGCTATTGAAGAATAGGGACCCCAGCCTTCTTTAGTTAGCTTTATAAGGCTAACTAACGAAAATATCATGACCTAACCTAACCAATCGTCAAGGGCGTACAGTTAACCTAACGATTGGTTAGGTTAGGTCGTGATAGTTTCGTTAGTTAGCCTTATAAGCCTAACTAAATAAGGCTGGGGTCCCTATTCTTCAATAGCTCCCCCTGATTTTCTGGTGATCCAATATTTTACATAATAATGAGGAGAGTTTGTAATAACAACTATTTATAATTTAAGCCAAAATCAATCATACTTTAAGTTAATTTTTTGAATAGTAATGATTCGCCCACTTTCTATTATAAACTGTGAACTCAGTTAACCAAAACCAATGCGCATGCGCAGAGAGAACAGATCCTCCCCAAAATACTTTAGAATATATTTTAATTCACAATGAGATTATAATATACTGCTTTTGGAGCTTTGAAGAATAGGGACCCCAGCCTTCTTTAGTTAGGCTTATAAGGCTAACTAACGAAAATATCACGACCTAACCTAACCAATCGTTAGGTTAACTGTACGCCCTTGACGATTGGTTAGGTTAGGTCATGATATTTTCGTTAGTTAGCCTTATAAAGCTAACTAAAGAAGGCTGGGGTCCCTATTCTTCAATAGCTCCCTGCTTTTTCCTAAATGAAAAAATCATACCCTTGTGATGAATATTCAAACATATTTCTCATTCATTGTTGTAAACGCTTTCATTATTTTACCCTGCCAGTAAAACTTATTATTATCATTATCATCATCATCATCAGTTAGTCTTATGCCAAGCATATAAACAGTTACTCATTTTCATAATTATATTTAGTTGCGAAATATAAGCATAAAAATAAGTATCCTGGTTCTTTACTTGAATTAAATTATCATTTTTATAATATACTATATTATGTATATTAGGCATTATGTAAATTATAGGATGTTATAGGTTATATTTATGTGGAAGAATATAAATAATTTTCATTGTTAAAATCGTTAAGGCCAAAATTAAACGATTAAGAGGAAGAAAGACTGCAAAAGGCTACGGAATCGTTACGGAACGAAGGAGTGGATAAGAGTCTTACTCGTTTAATATAAAATAAAGTTTCGGATCGAAATAGCGGAAACTTTTCACTTTTGTTAAAGTTGAAAATGTTACGGTTAATGTTGCACATTCATTTCATTATTACGTGAAAGCTACGTTTAAATGTGTAACTGATGTGTAATTTATAGGTTATGTAATAGTTTTTAAATGTGTACGATGGATCATGGTTTCTTATATCGAACGAAACGAGGCGAAAGGAGTGTAAATGCTTATTTAGTCCCTTCTCTCTCTCTCTCTCTCTCTCTCTCTCTCTATCTATCTATCTCTCTCTCTCTTATGCACACATTAAAATTACTTACTTTTTTCTCAAACGTAATCAATGTAGCCTACATCGATCGAGCACTTTGTAACGCGGTGTGAGTGAGCAGTAACGCCTTAGTAACTCCTCAGGCATAACTACTCGCTCGCTTACATAGTGATCTGTGTGCACAGATCACTGACTTTAATAATTCCTTACTGTAACTATATATATATATATATATATATATATATATATATATATATATATATATATATATATCACGGGCGACGACAAGGTGATACATGAATAAATCTAATCTAACGCCAATTTCATGCAGAAAGCACACCTCTCAAACGATCCTGTTTTTATCACTCGTCTGTCCTACGAGAAGGACAAATATTTTCCTTGTCGGTTTGGTCTTCGTTGTCTATCGTCTGTCGTCGCTATACCGATGGAAACATAGAACGGAATTTAAGTTTAAAGGCGAAAGAAAGTCGAACACATCGCCTTTAATTAACAGCAACGAACAAAAACCAGTTCAGATAATAGACAGAGATTAAGGCAAATCCAACGTCACTTTAAGATTAATATATATATATATATAATATATATATATATATTGGTAGGCCGAAATTTATTCTCTACTCAGTTCTCGTCTGGCGCCACTCTGGGGTACCAATTTTATTGATTGTACCCCTGAGGCCTTATAAGACGCCGCCTCAGATGGAAATCAAGATTTTTTTTGCTTGTATGCATTATTGTATCATGCAGCAGCCGTTCAGTGAAGTACTCCTCATTACTGGGTTAATTTCGAGTTTATTTTATTCATGCCATCAAGTATATATATATATATATATATATATAGGGTGTCCGAAAAGTCTGGAACCATCGGAGAAATTGGTTATAACTTTTTTTTTGTTTTAGGTATCTGTGAATGATGGCATTAAGTTTGCAAGAGTGTATAGAGATTATTGTTCTGTGTGGACGTGATGGCTGGTCCCATAGAAGTGTGTCAGATGAATTTAACGGTCGTCATCCTGAAAAAAATCCAGTAACACATAGCGCGGTTGGAAAATTATTGAAAAAGTTTAAAGAAACTGGCTCTGTAGCAGACAAACCACGTTCAGGTCGTCCCAGAACCTCGGAAGAAGTCCGTGAAACCGTAATGGCGAAAATTTCTGCTAGTCCTAAAATGTCATTGAAGCGTACAAGCTTGGAAATTGGAGTACCGAAAAGTACCATCCATGATGTTTTGAAACGCGTGTAAATAGTGTTTCTCCTATAGTTCTAGACTTTTCGGACACTCGTGTGTGTATATATATATATATATATATATATCTTAAGTAAAAGGATATGAGCAGCTCACACCAGTACTGTCAAAAATGGGGTCAATGTACTGATGAGGCTTCTGTACATAGTTCAGCTCCGAGTTAGTCCAGTTGAAAGACCATCTAAATCCGCATTCGTTTTCTCACAATTTTCGTTACTGTGTATTATAGACACCTCCAGTTATTATCTGTCCAGGACTCCAGGTGCATAATTCTTCAGGAGCACTATGCACCTCAACTTTTTGTTTTCTCTCCAAGGCAGTATATATATATATATATATATATATATATATATATATATAAAGTCTTCAGAATAATGTATACATACTTTAAATTCATGTTAGTACTCATAAATACACATGTGTATATATATTCCTGAGCGCTCTGTATGCGGCCCCAGTACTTTTTTAATAAATATTGGAGTTTAATACTTTTTCTATTAGTTCATAAGCAAAACGTATCACCAAATTAACTTTCCCATAAAAAACGGCGCATTGCAAGGCGAATTAGAACCGTGTGACGTAAAACTCAATAAAACTCGATAAAACTCATTATCGTTTTCGAAACGTTTTATTTAAAATGAAATACTCAGGATGTTTTCGGATACAAGTGGTCATTGTCCCATTGAAACGTGAATTTTTCTTGAGGAATAAGGCTCTATTGTTCTCATTTGAAATGAAAATTGAATTGTGATCTCTGGCCGCCCTTTTCCTGTTTCTGTGCGATTCTCTCTGTGTACGCACGAATATTCTCGCCTACACGTGTATAACTGTGACTGTGTGATAATAATTATGTAAATTATACGTCCAAGAAAGTGTGCACACCAGAAAACGCAGGAAAAAATACATAACTTCTGATTATACAACATTTTTTTTTGTGTAATATGTTTGCAAGGGCGCAGCATTTTTATTCCGTTTTCTTTTACACTATTAGTTATGGGTAACTAAATTATTCAGAACAGTTTTATGAGGTTATAAGATTTAATATTGTTGCAATAACGTTAAAAACGCATGATTATAAACTTCTCGTGATTAGATACGCAATATAACAGGCGCATACGTAATTCCTTATGTTGTTATATTTTTATTTGTATGCGGAAATAATAAATAAATTAGTTACCCATATAAGATTACAGATCCTAAAATCGTTTTCTGTTATACTTGTTAATATAAAAAAATGGAATTATGTTACAGTTTTAACATAGAAAGGAAGTTTCAATTCATGGAATGGAAAAAAATTCGAAACTAGGGCCAACCATTTCCTACTTAGCAACGGAATAAGGGCCTTACATGCCTCTGCGGATCTCCTAATTGAAGGACAAATTCAACGGATTTGCATCAACCGAATCGTTTCGAATTCGTGTGCGGACGAGACCATGGAAAATACAAAAATGTGAACCTTCCTTCCTTCTGTAGCCACGTCAGCAGACAAGAATGGGAATTCTATTCAGAAGAGATGGATTCACGGCCATTTGGGTTGTTAAAGAGGCATTTTACGGCGCTGAACTCTGAATATCATTAGTCGTTTTAACTCACAAATTGGCCACGTAGGTTTGATAATAATTCCACTGTTTTTATAGGGCTCACGGGGTTAATCTAAGTTTAGTAAATATTTTAGCATTTATATATGCATTTGTTTTACAGTATTTATTATCATTATACTATAAATCTATGTCATTAAGACGTTTATATGCCTGTATACAGAGGCTGTAGAACCTGTTATACTTGGAAATCAGTTGAATTAGAAAAAACCTTATTAATAATTTCCAACAACCCATAACAGACAAACAAATCAACAACAACAACGATTAATAAATTTTATCTTAACCACAGCGAGAATAAAGAACACAAAAAATCGACATCACAATTTATATGTAAACAAAAAATTTGAACTAACATTGATAGCGACTAAAAATAACTGAGTAGAAACCATAAATAAGTACATAATACCAAAAGATAAAATCTAAATGAAGGGGTTTTTTTTTTCCCTTTTTACTCCGCAGAAAACCAAAGACTAAGTTCTCTGCAAGATTCCCCGCTAAAAAAAAAAATTACTACGGCATAATGTGGTATGCTATTACATATGCATCCAGGAAGGATTTAAGACTTTCTACATTGGACTACGAACACATTACGAGTGTCCGTACCTCAGTGCGTAACACCGTTTCGCTATAATCGAAGTGAAGGTGCTGAGGTCGGGTGTTCGAACCTCGCTGATGCTGTAATAATAAAAATAATAATCATACAGGAGCTTGAGTAATGGGCCGCATTCGTTGGCCTGAGCTCTGTGCCAGTTTCTAACCTTCCTAAACTAATTACTGCTATTATGAAACAATACAAATTTAGCCCAGGTAAAAAAGGACATGTAGATATCTCAACAATCAACAACTTCTCAGTATTAATTAGAAGAGAAAAAGTTGTTAATATGAAATATAACACCATCACCAACTCAAACATATTCTCGTAAATTTTTAAAATTACAATCTACTTTCTTGATTTTGAATATAGAAAATTTCTTAAATGGTAATTTTCGAAAACAGACATTTTAAATTTTTGAACCAAAAGTAAAATGTCAAATTCCTGATGATGAATGACATGTTTCGTTCAAAACTTGGATACGAACTTTATTATGAAGATTCTCACAGGACAACAAAAGATTTCTGGTCAAAAAAACTATCCCAAATAGTTTGGAGGTACAAAGGAAACTTCAGGAGGATGGGAAAGATCTCAAATCTAATATTATTATTATTATTATTATTATTATTACAAAAGTAAGTTTATTTTCTTATATATATATATATATATATATATATATATATATGAGTATATATTTCTAGGCTATGCTTGACAGAGAAAATACGTACTAATGATACCATGTGACACTATCCTGACTACGAATAGTTTAATCTCTCTAATAAAATTTAATAAAACAATTCAGAAGAATTATTTTAGTTTTAACAGAAACCTTATTAATGAGACAGTTTTTAATTGGATGTTTTAATGAATGACCTCAAACAAGACTCGGTCTGGAGCGAAACCAGTAAGTATCACGTGGTGACAGAGTGTAAAGATTTTCTTATCGAAATATTAATTACATGCACTTGGGGTTTTGATTGAAAACGGAACCTGTTCCAAAAGATAATGCTTTCGAAGATTGCGAAAAAACAGAACGTGTCCGAGTTTTAAAATTTATTAAAGTAAATAATTATGACATTTCATTTAATATTTTTATTCACGAGTGGTTGGGAGTCTCATTATAATTAGGGCGAAATTATTTATTATAAATAGAACTTTCTGTCCAAACTATGTGGTCATCCTTAAGGACGGATAACGTCTACAGATCAGTGTTTTGTCTATGCAGGAAAGAGAGGCCAAGGGCGAATGCCCGCAAAAACGCCACCCGCATAGAAGAAGAAGAAAACCAAACTCAAAGTCCAAGGTTTTCGAGATGCCTGGACACTTTGCATTTGAAAGATTGGAGGTCAAAGACAGGGGGAAAGATGGATTGAGGAGGACTGTTCCAGAGTCACCGGTTGAGTAGAAGAAAGACTGAAAATACCGATTAACCTTTGCGTTAGAGCAGTGGTTCCCAACTTTTTTTGTATGGTTACCCAAAACACAATTCTAATTCAGCTTCATTACCCCAATCATTAGATATTTTTTATAATTTCTGGATTATCACAATATTATTTTTAATAACTTCTGGATCACATGATATTACCCCAGAAAATAGTTGCCATTAGCCTGGTGGGGTAATTTACCCCTAGGTTGGGAACCACTGCGTTAGAGAGTTGGACAGAAAAGGAATGAGAAAGTGTTGAAAGTCTGGTGCTGCGTGCTCTCCTTGAAGGAGGAGAAATGCGGTTAAAGAGTTCAGAAGAGCAGTGTCTGTTATAATATCGATAGTAAAGAGAGAGGGAGAGGCAACACTGCGGCGAAGAGAGAGGAATTAAAGACAGCCAGTAAGAGACGGGGAATTGATGAGATGAAAAGCCTTTGATTGCACTCATTCATGTAGGGTTGTGTGAGTTGAGCCACCCCGCACATGAGAAACGCACTCTATACAGGCGTGGACAAGACCCCTGTACAGAGAGAGCAACTGAGTGAGGGTGAAGAAACTGTGGAGCCGGTATAGCACACCTAACCTCTTAGAAGCTGTTTTGGAAGGAGAGTATATGTGATCTTTCCAGGAAAGATCATGAGAAAAGAAAACACCAAGAATGTTAAGAAAAGAGGAAGGATCGGGTTGTGTGTTGTTGAAGGTGAGGGGATAGTCGTGTGGAAGAGTGTCACGACTAGGCAGATGCAGGAACTGAATTTTTGAGGCATTGAAAGCTAAAAAGTTTTCTCTGCTCGAATCAGAGATGGCAGAAAGATCAGAGGTCAGGTGTACCATGGCCGTTCTACGCGAAGTATGAAGAGACTGTTGAGAGGGACGCTTTGCAAAGCGGGTGGAGAAGTGAAGAGTAGAATCATCGGCATAGGAGTGGATAGGAGAGGAAGTGCGACTTCAAAGATCATTAATAAATAAAAGGAAAAGAGTGGATGACAGGACAGAACCCTGAGGAACACCACTGTTAATAGCTTTAGGTGAAGAACAGTGGCCATCTACACCCGTAGCTATAGATGGGCCAGAAAGGAAATTACAGATGAAGGCACAGATGGAAGGCTAGAAACCGAAGGAGGGCAGTTTGGAAATTAAATATTTGTGCCAGACTCTATCAAAAGCTTTTGATATATCTAGCGCAATAGCCAAAGTTTCACCGAAATCGCGAAAGGAGGACGACCGTTTCCCTACAGCCGAAATGAAGGCACTAAGGTTATGGGTCGAACCCCGATGATGTTGGTAATAATAATACAGGAGTTAGCGCAATGGACCATAATTGTCAAGCCTGAGCACTGTGCCAGTTTCTGTCCCTTCCCACGAATTATTATTGTCCTCAAGGACAATTCGTACTTGAGGATGGAAACTTGTGTTCTTATTAAATCTTCTCACTTTAATTGTGGTTTCTTATACCACGATAACAGTCAGTTCCGGAAACAAGAAATAAAAAAAAGTGTAACAACGGACCCCCTGTTTCCCGTACGGGAGAAGTTCGGCGTGAACTCCGAAAGTCATTTGAGCCCGTGCTGTCACAGAGTAGATGGCCGGCTGAACTCCAACTGCGACGGCGGTGATAGTCGAATCCATGCTTTTGCAGCCCGTGTCCAATCTTCAACCGACCTAGCCACGGGAGCTAAAAATAAGTTAAATAATTGTTCATGGGTTCCCTCTTCACCCGTCACTCGGAGGAATCCTAAGAGACAGAAGACATTAAACATATGTTAAAGCGTATACATCATCGCTATATTCTAATTTTATTTTCGAAATCTGGGAAAGACACGAACTAAAAATAAAAATTGTTAGCATTTATCCATTAACAGTTATGAGACAAAATCTTTAGAGTAAACTCGAACTTTTCCTAATTTGTTCGGAAAAGATTTGCTTACCCAGTTAAAAGTTAGAATCTTCATTTTGGCTCTTTTTCTTATTCTGACTTGAAATGAAATTGCTGAACCCTCTTAAGAGTTATGCTTATAACAGCCACCGTTTCCCTATATAAGCAAGGTAAAGATACTGAGGTGGGGGTTCGAACTCCGATGACGCAGATACGGATACGCAGATCCTATACGATAAAGTAATACAGGAGCTAGCGCAATGAGCCGTACTAGAATTGGCATGAGAGCTGTGCAATCTGGCCTCTTTCCGAATAATTATTATGCTTTTAACAAACAGAAATATTAAATGGTTTGTTATATCTTAAGACGAAGCAAGTTGAAGAAGTATGATAATAAAAACCCACTCTATAGACAGAGTTTATTTCCACGACAGTTTCGATGCCCACTGGCTCCTCGGGTGGATACAGAAACGTTTTTCTGTATCCACCCGAGGAGGATGCCAGTGGGCATCGAAACTGTCGTGGAAATAAACTCTGTCTATTAGAGTGGGTTTTTATTATCATATTTTGACCTTCACGTAGAAAAAAAAGTGAAGTTTTTTGCATTTAAGTTGAAGACAACTTATTCTAGTGCTCACTATTCAACACTAAGGCCTAAGGAGCTTAATTAAACAAGCTCTTTCAAATATATGAAAATGAGTTAAAAAATTTTTTTTTAAAATGACGACCACTTTCTCTATAGAATCAAAGAAAGATTGAATAACTGATTGCAACTTAATTTAGTCTACCCTGGTCACATTTAAAAACGAACAGCGGGACGGTTAATGCTATAACAAAGAGGATATGGCCCCCATGTACTTGATTCGACGATTTTCAATTCGGGGAAATGATAATGATCTCGGCTCGTCCTTACTTTATATTTCTTTTACTCGCATCAGTAACGACACGCCATGTTTGAAGTTTAGAAGACTAATTATATATTAGAGGAATTCTGAAAGTATTTACGACTATCTAAATTAAATTTTAAATTTTATTAAAACAAAAACTATATTCACTCAAAATGTTTATTTCGGTGTGCACTCAAAATGTTTGTTTTGGTGTGCACTCAAAATTGCAGGTTGACTAAATTGAGCCTGTAAAGACTTGAGACATCTTAGCAGTAATGCAGGCAAGGGGGAGGCCCAGGGGCCAGATGGGCTTCTGGATTCGCCCTTGGCAAATATACCTGTATATGTGTGTGTGTGTGTGTGTGTGTGTTGATCAGTGCTGTACTGCTGTTGGTAACGATCGCTGGCTTGGGCACCCCTTTACAAAATCCTGGCTGCCTGCATCTTAGCAAGACAACAGTTCTTTATGATGAGTCTCATATAAATCGTATAAAAGGAAAATATAGTATTAATTGTATACAAAAGCCAACTGATTGTACTCCGACCTACAATCTGAGAAGCAGAGAATTTAAGTAACGGTCAGAAAACGCACTTCGTCAAACATGTCTTCTTCTTGTCAGTTATTACACTAATTAATGCGAAAACCAGCGCCCCTATTAACAAAATGAAGACACTGAGGTCGAGGGTTCGACTCCTGCCGATGATGTTGGTAATAATAACAGGAGTTAGAGCAATGGACCACATTAGTTGGTTTGAGCGTTGTGCTAGTTTGAAAATATGCTTCCATAATAAATGTCATTCAAAATACTTTACCAGTTCGCTTTTATACGATACAGAAAATCTGCCAATTTTCTTTAATTTCTTATGAGCTGAAAAACAGTTAACATCCAGTATATCGCTTAAGATGTTCTCTTGAACAACACCGGTTCCTAAAACCTTTTTTTTCCTTCCTTCTAATCTGAAGCGAAGTTTCAAGGATATATTTTTCAAAGTGAAAGAAATGAGCGATATTGTTTATTGTTTATTGTAGCAAATTTTATAATTTCTTTCTTCGAAATTTCGATACAAAATGGTGCGTAAGAATTTTTTATTTTTTTTTTAATTTCAACACAATAAATTACATTTAAAAGTTTTTCCTTGGCATTAGAACGAAAAAACTTCTGGATAATTTCAGCAAGTGTTACATTTTTCCCTCAGATGTTCTTCCCCTTTCACTCAATTTTAATCGCTTTCCTCATTTTCCCAAACTTTGAGTATTAATCCGCGTCATTTACTCGCGTGATAAGTTTAGCCCTTTTGCAAAAAGAAAATAAGAATAAATATAGAAACTTTTGCACATTTCGGTTCGAAATTAGTTCCGAAAAGTATATGAGAATATAATTTTAACCTTTCTGCGAATTCAGGATTGATTTCACTGTGATGTAAATATCGTTGCACAAAAGAACGGCTTCCTTCTTTTCAGTGATTTTGATGCTTGGGGAATCCAAATAGAATTCTACAAAGACAGCTGCTGGGAAATAATACCATAATCTGCTAATGGAATCTTTGTTCGGGTCATATCCTCAATTTGAGCGTTCATCCCCAAACCTCCAAAATGTTGAGGGATACTTTAGCTTTTCACTGTATATATTCATTAACTAATTCTATTTAGAGAATGAATGTATTCACTAACAGCCACATATATAACACGTACGAATAGGATGCCCAGTAAAAGCAATGAAGGGCTTGATACATTCACTGAAGGCTTTGATCAGACATACGTGTGTGTGTGTGTGTGTTTACTCTCATTTCCATTGGTTATACGCAGCTCAGTATTAAACCAGTTCGATTTTATGCAAATGTATTTAGATCAGCACGAGCAAAATTGACTTGCAACATAAAGGACACTTGCATTAAATACAAACTCGGACAGAGTTGAATTTGAATTACATGTGCCTGAGTACACAAGGTCGGAAACCTTATATACCGGGTGTTTCAGGAGGAAAGGTCAATACTTCGGGAGGTGAAAGTATCGGTCATTGTGAGAAAAAAAGTTCATATGAACATGTCTAATTCTGAATGGTTACGGAGATAGAGCTGTTTGAATCTACAAATACAAAAGCATTGTTAATGGTAATCAAGAAAGATAAACCAATTACTGTTTCAAACATTTAATGTTTAAACATTGACATTTTGAATGGTATCAGATACAGAAATGACAAATTTGTTACAGTTTACAATACGTTTTCGAAAATCCCAACGTCAACCTCAATGCACTTTGCAACTCGTGTGCGAAGATCGCGTGTTGTTCGTCTGAGTTGATCTTGACGTTCCTTTATGTGGGCAGCAGCATCCAAAATGCGCGCGAGCAATTCGTCTCGTGTATCCACCTTTCTTTTGTAAACTTGACTTTTCATCCACCCCCACAAACAATAATCTAACGGAGAGAGGTCTGGGGACCTTGGTGGCCATTGAATGGGACCACCGCGCGGGGAGGAAGAGCTGCGCGCGCATCAGATTCAAACAGCTCTATCTCCGTAACCATTCAGAATTAGACACATGTTCATATGAACTTTTTTTTCTCACAATGACCGATACTATCACCTCCCGAAGTATTGACCTTTCCTCCTGAAACACCCTGTATAAGCGACCTTTGTAAGCTCACATTATTAGCATTAACATTAATTAATAATCTCACAGAGTACTAAGTAATGCATTAAGAAGGTAATAATTACCATTCTAAGATGGCGTAAAATTTGAATTGAATAGTAACCTGATGCTAAAGAGTAGTTAAATGGAATATTGTTTTAGCTTAATGGAAATTTGAGATAACCTTACAGTATATGGAAGGCGATTTAATTCAGACGTCATGCATGACTATTCTATATAAAGGACGTTTGTTTTCGTTTACATCGTTTACAGACATTTAATCTTGGTTTTGTTTTGGCAAATTATATATGTACACAGAGCTACAGTTTAATAAAGGTAACAAGGTCCACTGAGGGTCAGTTCAGAAAAATCGAAGCAGAGTGAGAATGCAGTATGAATATTATTATATAACAGATAAATATCTGCATTCCTTTAGCTGTTAAATTCTTTTTCCAAAGAATAAGGAATGAGAATCATCTCAGCTGCAAAACTCGTAACCTGAATTAATAATAGCTTCAGTTATGACTATTTTATTGACTGAAAAGTCTCAGAATGTAACATACAAAATGCAGAAATAGAAACGCAAAGTATGGATGAAATGTCTCATGATATATAATAATCATGAAAGAGAATCAAACGGGTTGTGCTATGTCGTCCATAAATTACCATATGTGTGCAGGAAGGGCAGGAGGAAATATGGATTGAGGAAGGTTGTTCCAGAGCTGACCGATTGAGTATATGAAAGATTGAGAATACCGATTAACCTTTGCGTTAGACAGCTGGATAGAAAAGGAATGAGAAGTTGTCGAAAGTCTGATACTGCAGGCTCTCTTTAAAGGAGGAGGTATGCAGTTAGAGAGTTCAGAAGAACAGGGTCCGTCATAATAACGATAGTGAAGAGAGAATGAGGCAACATTGTGGCGAAGAGAAAGGGATTAAGGGCAGTCAGTAAGAGACGGGAGATGTGTGGGTTGAGCCACCCAACACATGAGAAGCGTACTCCAACGGGGCGGACAAGACAGTAGAGACAGCAACTGAGTGGGGGTGAAGAAACTGCAGAGCCGGCACAGCACACTTAACCACTTCGAAGCCGTTTTAGAAAGAAAGTATATGATCTTTCCAGGAAAGATCACGAGAAAAGGAAACACGAAGAATGTTAAGAGAAGAGGAAGGACTAAGTTGTGTATTGCTGAAGGTAAGGGGGTAGTCGTGTGGAAGGTTGTGACGAGTAGACAGATGGAGGAACTGAATTTTTGATGCACTGAAAACACAAGGTTTCTTCTACCCCAGTAAGAGATAGTAGAAAGATCAAAGGTCAGGCGGGCCATAACCGTCTAACGTGAAGCATGGAGCGACTGTAGAGAGGGATGCTTTGTGAAACGGGTGAGTAGAGAGGTGTTTAAGAATCTTCATATTAAGGATAGATTTAAGAACTTTAGAAAGGCAAGGAATGAAAGCAATTGGACGATAGTTACAGGGTTGGGAACGGTTATTACCCTTCTTTAGGACAGGCTGAATGAAAGGGCACTCCCAACAGGAAGGTAACGTACCAGATGAAAAACAAAGACGAAAGAGTTGCCTTGGCAGCACAGAAGCACAGTTTTTGAAACAACAGGAAGGACACCATCTCAGCACCGTACCTTCTTAGGTTCAGCCCAGATAAAGTAGAAAGAACATCTTTGGAAGAGATTCTAATTTCAGACATAATTAAATCAAAGAGGAGAGAGAGAGAGAGAGAGAGAGAGAGAGAGAGAGAGAGAGAGAGAGATTTCTCCTGTATTTCTAAAAGCACTTACATATAATTAATTTTAAATATTTTTACACTATTATTAATTTAATATAACCGTGGAAACATATTAATTAGGTCAACGTTCCTGTATACAATTAATGTAGAGTTACGTATAATGTAGAGTTACGTATAATGTACAGTTACGTATAATGTACAGTTACGTATAATGTAGAGTTACATATAATAAATTTAAAAAAGTAATTGAAATGACAATAAACATATACATAAAAAGAATTCAAAGGAACATTAAAAAAAATAATGATAATTACGAAAGCTGACCTATGTTGATCTTAAGCTTTTCCAATTTCCATACAAAGACTGTTAAGATGTTCATAAGATTACATCTTTTTTCGAGGGACATATACGCCTGGCTCTGACTGTCGCTTTGAGGAATATCTTTTTTTTAATGTAGGAAGGAGGGGCCAAGGGCAAATGTCACTAGATGAATCTGAATGCTACTAACCAGATCAATTGTTCCCTTTAACTTTTATTATTTTAGAGATACTCCCTATATACACTGTTTGTTTACAGAATCTCAACTCTTAAATCCTTTATATAGAAGCTGCTCGGGTGAGAGTGTCCGGAGATAAGAATGAACTATTTAAATCAATTGTTATTCGTTAAGTTTTGGTCCTTGTTAAATGTCGTTATTAAATATGAGAAGTTTCTTTTAAAGCCTGTGAATATCGTGTGCGTGAGGACAGGACAAAAAAATGGCTTACATTGTTAATATTATTTCCATACTGTGCCTTCTATGTAGAAGAAGCAAAATGTAATACAGTAAGAGCTAGACGTACTACTGCGGAAATAAATTCACCGAAAATAAATTCAAAACAAACCCCCCAAAAATACTAATTAGTATTTTCTTTTTATTATTTTCGTTGAAAAGAATAAACAATTTAAAAAAATAATCAGTAATTTTCATAAAGCTTTTATAAAATTTTATTTTTTCGGCAAATTTATTTCCGCAGCTTTAAATCGTTACAGAAAATAACAACAGCATTTTTCGTATGACAGAAACATTTCATATTAACAATAAAACATAACTTGATTCTTTATCCCCGTGTATACCCTATGGGCCTATTGCAACAACCATTATGGGTTATCTTACGTATGTATTCTATTGTAGTCTTATTGACCTAATTAATTAGTGATACGAACTTCATACATCTACCTGGGTGAGGGTTGAGGAGTCTCAGGTTTCCCCACCCTCTATCTCACCTAAAAGCTTCGATTCTATCTGACACGTCACACAATCGATTATATATATATATATATACACACACATATATATATATATACACACACACACTATATATATATACACCTTTAACCTTTGGTTAGCTTCCGCCCGAATTGTTCATTTTGACGAAGGTCAAGCTTTTCACTCCACCTTAGACCTACAGTTTAACGTGGAATCCGAACCACGCCCCATCAGCAGCCCAGCGTCTTAACCACTAGGCCACCCAGGGTACCCATTTATCTAACAACCACTTTTTTTTATTGTGTGGATTGTGGAAGGATGAACAGCTGGGTTTTGCTGCGCGCCGGCTGCCGTCAGTGGGTCTCGAACCCGGGGCCGATGGATTCGTAGTCAGCGACGTTAACCACTACACCACCGAGGCGCCGGGTGTATATATATATATATATATATATATATATATCCTGGTCACGATTGTATATTGTAAACAGGAGAGTTTGTAAAACCTTGAAGTCGAAGTGTGAAATGGTTTTCCTTGTGTAACTCTAATCACCTAAGTAATAAACTGTTCCTAATAATGTTGACCAGTACGTTCCTGGTTAGTATCTATGTGGTCCCCAATTTAGAACTTAATTTTGAAAGGAACCTTTTGTAATGTATTTTAACATGTAATAGATAACCAAATGGTTTAAAATTTTTATATTATACGGACCTTAACTGCTTACAGCGCATATAAAGATCAACTGTTAATTTCTTATTTAACTTATTCACAAATACGAATAAGTACAAAACGACAGAAAAAATTAAACCTTTGCTTAAAAATTACTTTCCTTTCAAACTCCATCTACGGGGTGTTCCACTTAAAACCGGCCCGCTGGAGTACTCCAGCGGGCCGGTTTTAAGTGGAACACCCTTTATAATGAATTTATACTTTAAAAGATTTAGGAAGAGTTTCAGTGTGGTCGTGGAACTTAACAATTTAGTAATCCCCGCCTCGGTATGTGCAAGAAAATAAGGTTTAGGTAATGGAAAAACATATTAGTCAAAACCCACTCTAATATAATCAGTCAGAAGGGTTAAAAAAAAAAAATAGCACAACGCTCAGGCCACTAATGCAGCCTATTACGCTAATTCCTAGATTATTATTACTAGCACCGTCGGGATTCGAGCCTCCGACCTCAGTGTCTTCGCTTACAGGGAAATCATGCACTGAATCACGGGCGCTGACATCCTCCTTCCTGCAACGTAGAAGGTATTTAACATACAAAATGCTTTGAAATTGTTAAATAGCAGAGAACTTCCAAAACTTCTCAAAAGGACGAACATAAAACAAAAAGGGAATGCAATCAGATGAACGATGTCCTTTGGCAATTGACACTTCTATTCGAAAGTCTCTTCCGGAAATGATTTACTCCCATACAGTTCGAGAACCTCTAATCGAAGTTATCGAACTAGAAAACAGTGAATCATCGACTCAAGAGCAATGAAAATTTACAAAGATTCCGTTGAGATGATCGTTCCAAATTGCTATAATAAAGGTCTTCCGAAGTTATATATATATATATATATATATATATATATATATATATATATATTAATATATATATACATTTTAACTGCAAACAACACACAGTATAATTAACGTAAAGAACGACGCTTGTATAGAAATGTTCCGCACAAGATGAGGAGGGAGAACGAACAAATGAAAAATGAGGTAACCACCCGGGAATCGAACCCGGGATCTTCCGATTGCCGGTCAGATATGCTATCCACTACACCATGGGCCTCGATTGATCAGAAGTCGTAATTCTCCTACATACGAGCAGAAACCAATGCCCTGAGGGGGAACCTCTCGCATGCCGCACATATATACATTTTAACTGCAAACAACACACAGTATAATTAACGTAAAGAACGACGCTTGTATAGAAGAAATGTTCCGCACAAGATGAGGAGGGAGGACGAACAAATGAAAAATGAGGTAACCATTTGTTCGTTCTCCCTCCTCATCTTGTGCGGAACATTTCTTCTATACAAGCGTCGTTCTTTACGTTAATTATACTGTGTGTTGTTTGCAGTTAAAATGTATATATGTGCGGCATGCGGGAGGTTCCCCCTCAGGGCATTGGTTTCTGCTCGTATGTAGGAGAATTACGACTTCTGATCAATCGAGGCCCATGGTGTAGTGGATAGCATATCTGACCGGCAATCGGAAGATCCCGGGTTCGATTCCCGGGTGGTTACCCATTTTTCATTTGTTCGTTCTCCCTCCTCATCTTGTGCGGAACATTTCTTCTATACAAGCGTCGTTCTTTACGTATATATATATATATATATATATATATATATATATATATGAGCATTATTTCAGGAAAGTAATACATAAATAATATTTATGATAAAAATAACCACGAAGGAAAATTAAACACGAAATTGTGCTTAAGCGCTTTCGTCTAATGACATCGTCAGGAACATTGAAATTAATAATAAGCAAGGTTGCCAACCCAGGTTCACAAAATGTCACTAAATTCACTTTAAAAAGTAGCCAAAAAGTCGCCAGATGTGGAGTAGCCAGAATATCGCTAAAATTTCAAGTATAGTAGCCAAAATAGAGTAGCCACATCACTTCAAAAAGAAGCCAAAAAGTCGCCAGATGTGGAGATGTAGAGCCATTCCACTCGAAAACGTTGACTATATTTCTTGCTCATTGGTCCTTTTATGTAGAAAAATGCTATACTGATAGTCGTACAAATATATAAGGCCATACAACCCAAAGGAATGGACGAGACTGGCAGCTCGACAAAAAGTAGCTAAAATTACGTTAAGTCGCTAAACGCTAAAGAAATGTAGCCGAAACTCATCAAAAGTAGCTAAATTCGCAACTCTGATAACAAGATCAAGACAATATATAGATCACAAAAGTAAACAAAAGTAATATGATTGGTGCAGATAATATTGGAGGAGGAGCATACAGTTCACGTGGAATAGCAACCAGAATTTTAACGTCTTGCCCTTCTTATCTAAATCTGTTCTGAAAGCATTCAAAATAACAGGATCGAGCGAAAAAAGGCTCTGGCTAAGGTTGAAATTGTTTGTAAGTTGAATAATGGCAGATTCAAGAATGTTGTTATTAACAATGTTGCTTAAGTGAAACAAAACTAAAGAATTATTCCAATCAATACAATGGGACAACTCTGACAAATGGGCAAAATGGGCAGTTGTCGGGTGCCCTTTTTGTCCATTATTCATATCCATTATCCATATTATTCGCGTGTTACTTTCGTGAAATAATTTATATATATATATATATATATATATATATATATATAACTCTGCCAAATGGACAAAATGGGCAGTTGTCGGATGTCCTTTTTGTCCATTATTCATATCCATTATCCATATTATTCGCGTGTTACTTTCGTGAAATAATTTTCATATATATATACATATACTGTATATATATATACACACACTGTATATAACTGACAAATGGACAAAATGGGCAGTTGTCGGATGCCCTTTTTGTCCATTATTCATATCCATTATCCATATTATTCGCGTGTTACTTTCGTGAAATAATTTTCATATATATATATATATATATATATATATATATATATATATATATGTATATGTTCTATTTTTATACTGTTTTATCGTTCGTATAAGAATCGAATTTGTAAAGGTCGTCAATTACATGCGATGTAAAATGTTGAAAATTCAAATTAAAATTCATTATCTTTATTCAGAAACGCATACAAATGACAGAGTTTTACAATTTTTAGATATTTGATATGACATTAATATATTCACAGACTCACGGTACTCTTATTTGAATATGCCGTTGGAAACATGGACGCTTTTTAGTCAAAATGAATGGCATTTAATTTAATTATTATATGAAAAAGTGAAAGTGACAAATAATAGCAATAGTGATAAATAATAATAATAATATTAAGAGCAATAATAATAATAATAGAGGGGGGTCCACTAGCTTGACCTCCGTGTGAAGAGAGACCAACGCACGAAACAACGTAAGGTAAGGTAAGGTAAGGTAATAATAAATACAATATAAAGTTTACAAAATATTACATAATTTTAAATTAAATGATTTATTGTGTATTTAGTATAAAATAAATTAAATTTAATAAAAATATATAAAAAGAATAAATTAAGAAATTAAAAGTGTTTAATGAAATTACCATATTTTAAATAGTTGATTATAAAATGGGAGCTTTTTTACTATGGTAAAAATGGCAGTAGTGAATTTATACATCAGTAGGAGCTAATGAGGTGAATTTTAGTGATTTGCGAAATACATTTAGTGATGATATTTGGTGATATTCATGGGAATTGCTTCCATACATCTACTCCTTTGAAAGTGTGGATTTCCTGCAGTTTCTATTGTATAGTTAGGTTTGTATATAAAATCACTGGGTAGTCTGGTGTCATAATGATGATGTATTTGATGGCGGGTGATTGCTCTTTGAATGAGTGATGCACGTTGATTTTTATTGATAACTTTGAACATATTGACAGCGATATTGAATTTGTATAAGTCATTTTGTTTTAAAATATTTAACTCTTTAAACATTGGAGAAGTGTGACTTTGTCTGTTGTCATTATTCGAGAGAGTTCACAGACATATTTTATGAATTATTTTCAAAGGATGTTTTAAATATTTCTTTGAGAAACTCCATGTTGTAACGCGATAAAATAAATGTATCATAGATGGATGAAAGAATAATATAGGGTAAGGAGTTTCGTTTTAAGGAAGGGTCCTTTTTAGTTTAAATAATATGAAGAGAAATTTTGATATTTTGGATTTGATATGTTGTAAATGACTTTTGAAATTTAATTTTTCGTCTAAATTAATGCCATGTACTTTAACCTCATTCACTCTTGCAAGAGTAGATTCCCAATTTTTATTTGACAGTTTGTATTAATATGTTTCGTGGTAATAATCATATAAGATGACTTTGTCAGGTTCAATAAAAGTTTATTAGCACAGATTCATTTATACACATTTTCTAATTGCCCGTTCGTTTCATTAAGCAGAAAGACTGAGTTATGATGCTTAGAAAGTTCATGTTATATATTTCCCGCGTATGAGAGTAAAATGTAGTAAAATATATTACCTTATATACAGTATGTATAGGCGTTTATTCATAAAAAGAGTTTTATGAACCCGCTCATGCGATAGATGCTACAAGAGAAATCCTTCAATATGAATAACATAAAATATATAACCTATATATGTCTTTTAATTTCTATCTCAAACCATAAACCTTTTCATACACCTCGAAATTCCATTTCCATTTTGAGCAGAGGAAAAACATAGACAAAAATAGTCAAGTCTGGCAAGCTAAGAAATCTGATAAAAATGATTGCATTTCCTTGCTCGGACAGCTCTTCGCGTATTATTTCCATTCTTAAGCAAATTCACTTCCTTGGAAAGAGACGCGATTTATGACAACAAAAAAATTCTCCTCGAAAGTCTGTTTGTTTGCGAATCGCTTCTGATAATCATTATCATGATTTATGCAGAGGATCTTAAACCACCGAAGAAGGTGGGAAGCGAACATCATATCGCGATTGTAAAGTTCTATACATTTAGGGTTGGTATGAAGAGCGAGAGATAGTTGTAGATGGATACATAAATAGATAGGTAGATAGATGAATAGATATATAGATACATACTGATAGGGAGAGACAGACAGGCGACACACAAGAGAACAAAGTTTATACATTAGGGTCGGTATGAAGAGCGAGATAGTTATACTGTAGATGGATACATAAATAGAGAAGTAGATAGATGAATAGATATATAGAAAGATACTGATGAGGAGAGACAGACAGGCTACACACAAGAAAACAAAGTCATACATTTAGGATCGGTATGAAGAGCGAGAGAGACAGTTATAGATGGATCCATAAATAGATAAAGAGATAGGCGAATAGACATATTGACAGAGTTGGGCACGTTACTTTATTATAAGTAACGGCGTTACCGCTACCGTTACAGTTATAAAAAAGTAACGCGTCGTTACTGCTTCAGTTACTTCTATGAAAAAGTAACGCGTACCGTTACCGCTACCGCTGCCTTACTTTTAAGAAAGACTGAAGAGTAAAAAAGCTTTATAATACCAAATTATACTCTGACAAAAAAAATTCAAAACATAAACTCCCCCCAAAAAATGGCCTGTCCAAAAAAAATACATCTTGCAGTTTTAGGTAGCCGAGTAGCCAGCAGGGATGGGGTCAAATACAATTGCCAAATACAAATATAGATACAAATACACTATTTTTTTTACGGCCAAATTCAAATACAGATAAAAATATTCGAATTTATAAATCCCCAATACAAATATAAATACAAATATGAAGCTTCAAATAAATAAAATGCAAATACAATTTTTACTGTATTTGCAAATTTCGTACCAATTTCATCCTAAATATAAACGGATAATATTTACTTGACTTCGGCTACCCCTCAAGTAAGACAATACTGGTATAGGAGGGTTCCAGCACAGGAGAAGCAAAAAATTTTCATTTGACACCCGACTATCTCAGATCTTGCTTATGTTTGGTGTATAAGGTAAGTTTGTGCAAGAAAGCCAGCTGTGAAAGTTTCAGCTTTCTACGACCATTACTTCACGAGTTATGAAGGTCAGAAAAATCAAGGTTAAGGTCAAATAGCTCAAGGTCGGCATCTTTGGATGCACCTCACACATTCACTAATTATCGTAACCATATGAAAACTATATGTTTTTGGACTCAGAATGAGCTGTAGAATCCAAAAAACGCAACGAAATCAGCAATAGGAGAACAAATAAAATGTCACCCTTTTTCAAGGAACGAATTGACCTTTTGACCTTGAAGTTCACACATTTGGGGAAACATTTCTTTACACAAATGAAGTTCCATCATTGCACTTTTAATATAAACAATAAAAATGTATCTTATTCACCAACTATGTCTTAAAGAATTTTTCAAATTGGCTATTTTCAAATTTCTGGCAAAATCGCAGTATGTACCGTATATGCATATATGTTACTGTTAAAATCTAGAGATATTCATTATTTAACTAAAGCAAAAATAAATATTATTAGAAAACGTGATACAAAATCACTTAGATATAAGCTAGGTACCATAGGTATAACTATGATATAGATCTCTATTTATTGTGGTCTCCTCCACCCCTACAACCACACCTTTCCACCCTTAGAAATATTTTACTTTTTTATAATTACTTTTATTAATAATACATTAATACAAACATATATATAGGAGTATCATATAAAATAGGAAGTAAAAAGGAGTATCATATTATGTAGACCTGTATTCTATAGATACATATTAAAACAGAGCTCTGTACACTTTCGACTCAAGAACAGGAAACTGTGGCAAACAGGTCTGCATGATTACCCTCAGCTGTTAGCATATCATGATCATCAAAGGCATACCGAATTATTCTGAACCTGCTGTCAATGAGGAGCAGTCATTGTCTGGATAATATCAGATGATAACATCCAACATGAGTCAGGGAGAGAAGGGAAACTATGTTTAGAACGTCTTCCATGTGGAGACATAAAATTGACCTTATAATCACTAAATTCTTCTGATACTTCAACCACTAATCCAAACCAAATTTTATTATCATAGTTACAAGCTACATATACCCCAACTTGTATATCTTCAGTTGAAATGTGCTTTTGCTCATGTAAATTATCTTTAAACGATGGATGCACAACTGTCATAATTTTTGTAGGACCTGAGGAAATCTCACCAACCTCCAACTGGGTATCTACAGATCTACAGAAGCTAAGGCTAACAAAGACCCTAAGATCCACTCTAAGGCTAGCCCGAGAGAAAGGAAAGAGTAGGGGGTTAAGAGAAGAGAGGAGAATAAGGGGTTAAGTAAGGAGCAACACCTATCATTCGTGGGTTAACATTCATTCAGAAAAAGAGGAAAAAAGTCTCACCATCATCATCCGCCGGCCACTGCCGACAAGTCAGAAAAATAGTCAGAGAAAATAGGAGAGGGTGAAAGATGAAAAGAAGTAAAATAAGAACGTTTACAAACCATGCAAACACAGTCTTAACTCACTGTCATACCATGCAAACTACAAACATGCAAGTAAAGAGTTACAGACATGCAAAGAAAGGAGATAAAAAAAAAATAAAAAAAAGTAGGTACAGTTAAACAAAAAGTGGGTTAGTTTACGCTACGAGCTACATCTACGTTTGTGTTAGTCTAATTTTTTTATTTTTTATTTTTTTATTGCTGGCATCACACGCTGGCATGTCACAAGCTGGCATTCATCGTCAACAGACTCATCCTCGAGCACCACCACCAGAGCTCCTGTTGCTAACTTTCTTTTTTAATTTTAAACAAAGTACCTGGGAGTACCTATGAGTACCTGGGATGGTTACAGAATTTTTATATCTATTTTCCAGGAATTCAGTTGTCTGCTGGACATTTTGTTTCGATAAGAATACAAATTTTGTGCTGGTATCTTTCTCATCCAGAAATTTCATCATGTCAAGTGGTGTCAGAATTTGGTCTTTAAATGTACGTTGAAGACTGGCACGAGCCGTCATTCTTTTTGCTGTGCCTCCGACTCCATCACAAGCACTTTTGCCATGTGAAGTTGCAAAAAAGTGCCATTCAGCATCCAGTCCAAAGTCCTCTTTGTGGTGACACAAATTGGTGAAGTTATATTTATTCTTATACTGCCCTCCGCAACCATCAGTAAAGTAATGAATCTTCCGCAGGCCTGAGCTCTCTTCTTTTATCATGGGGACCAGTTGCTTTAAGAACGCAAAGACAAGGTTTGTACTATGTTTCATGTCATCAGAAATGAAACAATAACTTTTAACTTTAATTTCAACATCATTTTCATTTACTTTATAGTAGAACACAAATGGATGAACTGTTGCCTGACTATTTTCCCAATGGTAACCTTGTGCAGCATCTTGTACAATAAATGACTAGTTTTCAGAGAAGTCTCCTAGGAGAATACCTTCAGTGACCATCAGATTAGCTTTCAGTTTTTTTAGGAAACTTGCTTGTGCATCAGCCACATAAGTGTGTCTTGTTAGTGCACAAATTCTAGTTGCCAAAGACTTAATGAAGTTTTCAAGGGATTCACTGATGTTAATAAGGGTTGTCCGATCCGTGGAAGTCCACTGCTTCTATGTAATTATGGTGCCGACTGCATCCTGAACAGATTCCAATCCTTCAAGGAATGCAATAACACCTTCTTCTCCTGGACACAATGCACATTTTTGTAGCATACACTCTTCCTTTTCACTGTCACAAACTGCATAGAGAATGAGGTCTTTATATGATAGTTGTTTTTCCCCCAAAGCTGATAGCTGAAGTTTGGGATTTTGGTGGTAGGTACAGACACACACAGTGTGTGTTCCTCCAGCTCCTGCCAAGACACACCACTTGGGTCTCAATGCAGCAAATGATGAGAAACTTATTTTTGGATTAGTGTCATTTGCCTTGAAAACAGCGAAAATCTCACGTAAATTACCAAGCACCAATCGTTTCTGCTGTAGTTGCTTCTCTCCTTCATGATTCCTAATTGATAGACAATCCTTCTTGCCTGGACATATTCTGCTTATTTCATCTGATTCATAGAAAGTGCACACTGCTTCCTTCTCTTTCTTTGTTATAACCCGACCTTTGCTAATATGTGGAACTTCTGGTAATATGCCATGGTCTTTCTTTATTTTGCGGCTGGTTGAAACCATTCTTGTAGATGCATTGAAGAAAGATGCTGTTCTGTGAATGGTGTATGGTGAGAGTGTTAGTATTTGAATCTTCCTCTTGCTGTCAGTCGTCTCACTGAAGGCATTCTTGAGTGCTTGCATCACTCCTGCATGCCTGCGAAAATGATATACATGTTTGAGTAAATTTATATGCAAACATATGATCTATATATAGGCTTAGTATACTTTAATGAAGGTACTACAGATATATATACAGTACTCACAAATTATTGTCATCCATTTTAGATTGCTTTTCTTCACTTTCTTGTGTAAAACTTGTGTCATATGAAGTTTCTAGCTTTCTCTTCAGGGATGTTGATGCCATTTCAAATTTTGTTTCAGCCTTTGAAGATCTCCCTTTTCGTGACAGACCCTCTGAAAAACAAATAAAATAAATTGTTATAACTTTTTTTAATCAACTGTAGGCCTATAGATGTACATGTACATTACATATGAATTTGGTAAATACCGTATATATAATCATAACTGTATTGATCTTCATTATATAAATAGATATGCATACATCTGAATTTGTCAAATATATAAAGGTTGTAATGTTCATACATGTAGTTATATATATTGATGTTTTGTTGCTATAATATCTACATAAATTAACACTTTAAAAATACTTAAACTTACTTGTCTTCACTGGTGTCACATTCAGCATTGGAAGAATTGTGTCTAAATCTCCTTGGAAATCTTCAAACATTATTTCAGTAGCACACCCATAGGCAGAGGAACATTTTTCTGTGGCAGTGGCATCAGTGTCTGAGTTCGAATCTGAGACAATATCAGAGACTTTTTTGTCTTCAGCTTTGATTTTATTGATATCATTAACACAATTTTTACAAATGTAATCTCCATATATTAATCCATGAATTCCTTGCAGTGTATTACGGACTGGCACAAGTGCTTTTTCGATCTTCTTCTTATGTTTTCTAAGAGGATCAGTACAAACTTTTCTACCCATCTTGTTTATCTGTAAGAAAGGCATAAAATAAGTAATTAATTTATGTTCACAAAATATATTATTTAACAGTACAGTACATATATGCATATATATATGGCAATTTTGCCAGAAATTTGAAAAATAGCCAATTTGAAAAATTCTTTAAGACAGTATAGATGGTGAATAAGATACATTTTTATTGTTTATATTAAAAGTGCAATGGTGGAACTTCATTTTGTGTAAAGAAATGTTTCCCCAAAATGTGTGAACTTCAAGGTCAAAGGGTCAATTCGTTCCTTGAAAAAGGGTGAACATTTTTATTTGTTCTCCTATTGCTGTTTTTGTTGCATTTTTGGATTCTACAGCTCATTCTGAGTCCAAAAACATATAGTTTCATATGGTTACGATAATTAGTGAATGTGTGAGGTGCATCCAAAGATGCCGACCTTGAGCTATTTTGACTTTAACCTTGATTTTTCTGACCTTCATAACTCGTGAAGTATTAGTCGTAGAAAGCTGAAACTTTCACAGCTGGCTTTCTTGCACAAACTTACCTTATACACCAAAAATAAGCAAGATCTGAGATGGTCGGGTGTTAAGCACTGATTCACCTGTGCTGGAACCCCTCTATAGTACTTATTGTATAAAACTTAACATTGCAATACTTTGGCTCTTATCAAAGTAGACTTCATTTTCACACCAAGGCAAGAAAAGTAACAAATTCCTCTTGTTTATTATTTTTATTAGAGAAAATTATTTCACACTTCTTGATATTTCTGCACTTTTGCATAATTAAAGAAAATAAATTCATATTTCTCAATGTTTGATTTTTACTGTTCATATCAATTTGTAGTTATATGCACAGTTATATTACATTAGTGTATTTGACTGTATTTGAAGCAAATACGGCAAATAAAAGGCTCAAATACAAATTCAAATACAAATATGCAGCTTTTAAATTCTCAAATACAAATACAAATATCCATTTTTGTGTATTTGTAAATACAAATACAAATACGTATTTGACCCCATCCCTGGTAGCCAGATGGCGTTTTTGTGGTGAACCTTTCCTTTAAGGAAAATCAATGGGTGCCACTCTGGCACCCTTGAGCATTTCTCTGTACAACTCCACAAACTAGGTAAGGATATGAAAAACGTGTTTTAAGGATTTGAGGAACCATTTTGGCCACTTGATGTGCTATTTTTTCATAGATTTGTCTATCTATACTATCTATCTATCTCTCTCTCTCTCTCTCTCTCTCTCTCTCTCTCTATATATATATATATATATAATAATATATATATATATATATATATATATATATATATATCAGGTTGTAACAAAATTCTGCTCGATTAGAAAATGGACGATAGATAATAGAATAACCTCAAGATAATGTGAAATAGTTTTAGAAATGTTGCAAAATACACGCGGCGACAGGTTCGCACATGTTTTATCACGATACAGAATGATACAGAATGACTTAGGCTAGTGTGGGATTAGGCTAATGAATATTTTCTCCGCATGATTTGTCACAAGCGATTCTTCAACATCGAACGATATTTGCACATCACTGCAATCTCGGTAACCGCAGGCACCGTTTTTAATCGGATCGTCACTGGGGATGAAAAATGGGTCCTCTATAACAATATTAAGCGTCGACATCAGTGGCTTAGCCGTAAAACAAAGCCTGAACCTCAGCCAAGGAATGGACCCCATTCAAAGAAAATTTTGCTATGCGTTTTGGTGGGATATGCAAGGAATTATTCATTTGAGCTTCTGCCAGATAACCAAACAATCACAGCTGAAGTCTACTGCCAACAACTCCAACGATTGAAGATGGTATTACAAGAAAAACGTCCTGCATTAATTAATCGCAGAGGTGTTCTATTCCACCAGGATAACGCGCGCCCTCACACTGCTCGAATCACAACTGCCCAATTGGAGGCATTTGGTTGGGGAAAAAATGCCTCATCCACCTTATTCTCCGGACATCGCACCTTCAGACTACCATTTATTTAGAAGTCTGCAACACCACCTAGATGGACAAAAGTTGCAATCCAGGGAAGCTATCGAAAACGAAGTGATCGCTTTTTTTAACTCGAAACCAAGGGAGGAGGTTATAGAAAAAGAAAGGAATTATACTGATGATTAATTTGTCATTATGTTATTTAATTTTTGTTGTGAATAAACTAAAAATTTGAGCAAATTTGTCCTCATAAGTCCTTGAATTTTTGTTCTGAATGAACTAAAAAATCGAGCAGAATAGATGTTACAACCTTATATATATATATATATATATATATGCACTAAAATCACAGAATAACACGTGATCTTATTAATAAGCAAACAACCACAGGGAAAAGGAAAAGGAAACACGAAACACGAAAGCGCTCGGATTTCGTGTTTCCTTTTCCTTTTCCCTGTGGTTGTTTGCTTATAATATATATATATATATATATATATATATATATATATATATATATATATATATATACACAGTATATATATATATATATATATATGGGATTGAACTCAGAATGTATATACACAGTGTACACACATATATACATATATATTGTTTTATAGATATTTAATATTCTGTTTATTACTTTTATTAAATATAATTGATTCTGTTTTATTTAATATTTAGTGGTCAATATGACTATTTATACATACCAGTCCAGAAAGTTGAACGAGTTCAAATATACATGTACATGAAGGCATCCACACTGTAGCATAAGGAAAGACAAAAAACGTGTGTGGATATCTGTTGAACTCCATGACATTTACAATGACCTTAAGCTGGCTGAATCTGTTCTGTCAAGGCGCCAGTTTATAACCAGTTGATTGAATATCTTGGCAGTGAGGTACTGGAAATGAAAATCCAAGGTTGTGCAAGCCTCATTGCCTTCAGACAGCATATTCCATACAAAATACTTCAAGTTGATGATGACTCCGATGATCCTGTTTAAAGAGTTGTCAAACAAATCACAGAAGAAGCCAAAGGAATCCAGCAACCTCGTGATTATGACTTGGGACAGTTTGAACAATCGAAATCTTTAGAATTAACCAGCCCAACGTTGTTAGCACTCATAGCTAATCTTGTGTCCAATGGCAAAGTCACACGGATATCTCACAGCATTTCGCAGGCAATCCAATCTCACATTACCAAAACATGAACCCCAACGACGCTAGGACTTGCAATAAAACTTCGCCATAAATTTGGCTCCAAAGATATGATATCCTTGTTGAATGAATATGGATACATAGCAACTTATGATGAAGTACTGAGATTTAGGTCATTTGCTGCAAAATATGTTGGAGAAAATGATCTTACAGCAAGGGGACTCTATAAAAGTTCGACATTCATATCATCATGGTGTGATAATTATGATCTGTATGTGACAACTCCAAGTGGCAATCGTGAAGCACATGCGATGGCTATACAATTAACACAACCATGAGACACAACTGACAGTCGGCAAGATGAGCATCAAGTGATTCCTCGGTTATCTAAAACAGAACTTTCAATATTAAAACTAAGCACACTTTCTGCCATGACATTTGAACACTACAAGGGACAAAAAAGTCGATTCCTCCATCAAGAACATCAAACTGTAATCGTCTCTTCAATGTTACTAATTTGCAAAATAACCTTTCTGTGGCTTTAACATCGGATGTAGAGTGGCTGTGTTCGATTATAAATAACACTGATAGCAATGCATTGCTTGTGAATGGGATGGTTACATGACTCACAAAGTAAGAGAAAAGGGTATTTCTGTCAAAGGCACACGGTATATATTTGGACCTTTGATTGATGCTACACTGTACTGACAACCTTGTCCTTTGTTGAAAAGTTCATAAGGAATCATGTGCAACAACACATTGTCATAGTTGCTGACATGCAGTTGTTTCAGGTGATAATGCAAGTCAAATAGTCAGATTCCAAACGGTTGAGCCATCTAATCCCGAGACCAGGAGGTATGCACACACTAATGTCGTTCATTGGATGCATTGGGACAATTATGATAGGATTCGGTTTAGAGCAAATCCTCAGTGCAGCCTTTAGTGGTATAGCGAGTATTTTAAATGGAAAGGTATGGCCTAGGGCCGTTCGAGCTTTTAGAATGGTTGTAACTGGACTATTACATGATGCAGTGCTGTCTGGACCAAGCTCACCTGACAGCTTGGAGAGATTTCTAGATGCTGTATTCCAAAGCCCAACAAGAAAATTGTGGGTAGACTGCTTCATATTGCCAGTTGTGATAATTTTGCTGTTCATCCGATCAGAGAGGGAGGGGAACTGGATACTGCACCTATACAGCATGGAACAAAAATGATTAAATACTTTTTCGCTGCTGGCCACTGGTAGTATGCTAGATACATAACGTGGCACTGCCTTGATATGAGACAGGATTTATCTGACGAAGTGGAAAAGATGTTCCTGGATGGGGCTCAGGTTTGCAGGCACAGAGAGGGTGTTTGGAACTCTGTCTTTGCTGACCAGTTCGGAGAACAAACATAAATCAAATATGGAAAAGCAAAGGGAGGACTTGTTGGGCTAACCCTCTCCCCTCACCAAGTCGCCAGGTGGATTCTCTCTAACAATGTATGCAACAACGTTTCTTTATTGATGGACCAGATCTTTGATGCAGGTGATGAGGAATATGATGCTGAACACGACATTCACAAAGAAGAAGGTCGCAACAGACAGAAACTGGACTCACAGAATAGGAAAAAAATATACAAAGAGCTTCAGTTGCATATAAATTCCTTGCAAACAGAGTCAGCTGAACTTGTCAACATTTGCAATATGTGTGTTGTAGACAGCAGGGTCAACGTCCACAATACCATTCAAATTGGGGAGAAAATGGTATCAAAGTTTAGGGATGGTCTCTCTGAGGAGTTTCATAAGCCTCTGCATAAAGTGGTTTTCACAATAGATTGCATGAAGAAAAGTGTTCGTGTTGGAGATTCTTCTGCCGTTTATGACATGGAAAAACTTTTTGGACGATTTCTAATCTTGTCGCAAAAGAGAGAGTTGAATTTACGAGAAGTTTTTAAGTACAAACTTGCTCCTGTGCCATCAGCCCTTTTCAATGACTTTGGCAAAATGCGCAAGTCCACCAAAACTGTTCTAGTGACGAAACTTGGATTGTTACAAACAATCAGCTTGATGCTGATGTTTTCTTTGTTGATGGGAACGAAATGTTATACCATATCACATGGCCAAAGACTGGACAAGTAAGGCAATTGGCAGTTAAATTTAACAGAGCCGTACAGCGAGATTCCAAAGAAGTCATTGTTTTATTTGACAAGTATGAAGAATCATCAATAAAGAACTATGAGAGAAACCGACGTGCTGGTGATAAACTGTACCCAAACCACAATCTCACACTGGATACTGAATTGCCGCCAAGAGACATCATCATGAAAAACAGTCACAACAAGCAGCAGGTAATCAAACTGTCGTGTGATTCAAACACTTCAACCACAATCCAGATGATTGGACAAGACAATTGCGTCTTTGGTCATGAAGAGGCCGATATCAACGTCATCAGTTATCTAAACATGAAGTTGAGTCTTGGTGATATATTTTTGCTCCTGGTATATTACTGTTGGAGGTGGGATCTGAACAACAGAAATGTCCTACATATGAAGAAGCCAGATGGCACTGCTATTGATATCAATGCATCTTCTTCACAGCTTGGCCAACAATGCAATGATATCCTCGCAGTGCACGCCTTAACAGGCTGTGATACGACAAGTTATCCATATGGTAAAGGAAAGCTCTCTGGAGTAAAATCGCTTCCAAAAGTGAACCTCCAGTCCATTGGAAATAAGGAAAGCACAGTAGCTGAGATAATTACTGCTGGAATTCACGTCTTTTCTCTTCTGTATGGATCGAAGACTGGAATCGTCACTAGAGATGAACTGCGTTACAAACTATTCTCCAGCAGATCTAACACTCCCAAGATTAAGACCTTACCTCCAACAGAAGGACCATTACAACAGCATATTCTTCGTGCTCATTTACAAGTCATGCTGTGGAAATCGGCAGAAGACCAGGATCCAACAACACTAAATATTCAGGATTATGGGTGGCAGGTGGTGAACAACAATCCAGAACCAAAGTTTGCCGTCACTCAGCTGGCCCCTCCAGAACTACTTAAAGTTGTAGCTTGTGGATGTGGGGCAGAAAATGCCTGTTCACGTAACTTATGTTCTTGCAAGGAAGCTAGTCTTTCTTGTACCATCTACTGCAGGTGTCAAGGACATGAACAGTGCCATAACCCCTATACGGACCAGACTCATATCTCAGATGAGGAAGATGATGATGTTCTACATGACTGAATAAAAATTGTACTGTTACTTTCTCCATGATATTTGATCTTGTTTATTCTTTCTGATGCCTTTGACGGTGTTTTCTGTATACAGTATTTGTTTCCGTGTATTTATCTGGTTATACATAGATAAAAGTGTACACCATAAAATACGTGCTGCAACACGTACCCTATACACAAGCTAATTACATGTGACCATTGCTGAATTGCTTAATAAAATATAAATATAAACCACATTCACAATAAAAAGACATATTTTTATTGTAAGTGTGACAAATATGTCAAAAATTGATATAAAGCCCATGTGAATTACAATTTGAGATAAACAGGCACGTTTTTCCTTTGCTCCTCAAAACAAAAATGCTCAACACATACAACTTGGCACCCGGCTGTTTTTCAATGTGTATGAACTCAAGATGGTAAAAACACCAAAATATGTTATATAACCAGCATTACAAGGTTCAGCATTTTGGCAACTCGACTAAGGAGTGTGTTGTTCGATTTCAGGAACACTAGTTTTTCAAAATTGGCATCTGATAGTCCTCCTCGTTTGGAGGAGCTAACACCTAATTACCAGCTAATAAATGATACTAGTCAAATGATCAGTTTGAAAGTAACGAGTAACGAGTAACGATTAAAATCGCTCTAAAAAGTAGTGCCGTTACCATTTTCGTTACATCTCGAAAGTAACGGCGTTACCGCTACAGCTACTAAAAAAAGTAACGCCGTTACTCCCAACACTGCATACAGATAGATACTGATGGGGAGAGACAGACAGGTGTCATACAAGAAAACATACGTACAGACAAGTTGATTTATATATTAATAATGAATATACAGGGTGTCCCGTAAGTCTGGACCCATAGGGAAAAATAATAAAATTACAAAATAGTCCAAAAATTTATTTATAATATATTTTTTATTATTTTTATTATTATTTTTATTATTTTTTTATTATGATCTTACTCCGCTGGAGTTTTATTTGTGGGGCCACTTGAAAGCCAAAGTGTACGAGGTCAAACTTCAGAACATTTTCCACCTTAAAGCACGCATTGTGGAGGCGTGTCAAGAAATTTCTGCGACTGTGATTCAGAAAGTGCTGTCGCAGTGGAGATTGCGTCTTCAACTATGTGTGCGACACAACAGCGGACACTTTGAACAGATTATGTAATAAATTTTTGGACTATTTTGTAATTTTATTATTTTTCCTATGGGTCCAGACTTACGGGACACCCTGTACAATAAATTATGAACTGTCTAAATGAGTGAGAATATTCGTGTATGTATTAACGGATGCTGTACATTTACGAATTAAAAAGCTTCCTACGTTATTAATATTCAACATTTAAATTTCCTAAATAAAGAAGAATCCTGTTTTATTCAAATGAACTAGATACGGAATACAGGAGAATTCTGCTTATATATATATATACATATCCATAAAGAAAACGCCGTAACCATTGATGAAATGTAGCATGAATAATATTACGATGTAGCAAAAAGATTTAATGTAATTTTTGGCTGGGTTACGAACGGATGTTAATATTGATAGTATACAAATTTTTTCAAATTGTCCGCATACTGTAAACGATATATTTAAATATATTTCACATTCACGCTTTAAACCTGAATCCATTGTAGGATTTATGGCACATCTAGAGGGTTAACAAAATAGACATCACGATTATTGTCCTAAAGAACAAATAGCAAAGTTCATCGATAGAATGCCAGAACGTGTGTCAGCTTTACATAATGCAAAGAGGGAGAGTACTATGATTCCAAATATACTGATTCAATAAACACGTTATTATTTACTGACTTTTATCAACAAATAAAAAACTATGGGGGGGGGGGGGGGGAAGGTGTCTATTTACTTTTGTCAACCCTTTGTACATAAGATTGAATGATAGTAAAGATAAATATATTTGTCATCTTACTTCATTGTTTGCTTTTCATGAATGGTCGACTTATCTTCGACTAAAATAGTTAAATGATAATCTTAGTGAATCTCAAATGAATTTGCATCAAGTGATGAGCAGTACTAATGTTATATGGCAGTATATTCCCAAGCTGAACTTCATTCCTATAAAAGAAAAGTGAAATGTCAAACAATTTTCAGATAAGTTTACATAGTACAGTTCTTCCTTCCAAATTTCAAACAGAAAATTTCAACAAAGCATTTCGACCAGCTGTTCACTGGATCCAACTCTCTTTCTTTGTTAAGCTCTTGCGCAATTAAGTGTTGAACTTTTGCGGTATGAGTCAATTTGAACAAAGAGCCTATGTTTTGATGTTGAGTTGAGACGCTTCTATATATTTTGTATATTCTTTATATTTCTATGTATTCATTTCCACAGTATTTTGAGATGAAAGTATTTGAAAAATAGAATAAGTTAGATGTATTGTTGAATACAGCAGAATAATTTATTTCAAACGTGAGATCGCTCCATGCGAGGGAGTCTGACGACGCTCATTTTGACATTTGTTATCAATGTTAATAAACAGATTCTGATATTCTGTTTGATTCCAAATTATACACAAATTTATCTGAATGACTTCGCTAACAAAATCTTTAATTTTATCAGATCGTTTACGATATGAAGTTATTTTCTCATTGAAATGAAAAAAAACTGGACTCTCGAAGGCATATAGCATACAGTTGCAAATACAGTTGCAAAAATTTAAAAAATTGTACAGATTTTGTTTTTCTTTTTCATTGCATTTCTAGAATCTCAAATATATTTTATAACAAACAAAATCCTGAAAAAAAAATATAGCGAACTTTTTCTAATATATATATATATATATATATATATATTAGAAAAAAGTTCGCTGTATTTTTTTTTCAGGATTTTGTCTGTTATATATGTTCGGGTAAATGTGATAAATTGGTAATTATGCATAATTACCGGTAAATATGCATAATTGAAAATATCATGACTTAACCTAACCAATTGTCAAGGGCGTACAGTTGACCTAACCGGGCATTCAAGGCATTCAATTCAATTGACCTAACAGGGCATTCAAGGTTAGGTCAATTGAATGCCCGGTTAGGTCAACTGTACGCCCTTGACAATTGGTTAGGTTAAGTCATGATATTTTCAATTATGCATATTTACCGGTAATTATGCATAATTACTAATTATCACATTTACCCCCAATATATATATATAATATATATATATATATATATATATATATATATATATAAACAGACTAATTTTTCCACGGATCTCATGAAAAGAGAGGGTACATGTTGGTATACAGGCAGTGAGTTTCTGTATCGTAAAATAGTCAAGAATTTTTCAAAGTCCAGTTAAAGTTTCCTTTAGAGCTATCACAAATGTGGGAGGAGGTCTTCGTCTGTTTTCGCACTTGATTACCAACGTGTTCCCAAATGTCTGCTTGTCAGGTACGAATCTGCGGACTTTTTATGGCTTTTCTATTGAGTAGTGGTTTAAATTAACACTTAAGACGCGAATATCTTTCAAAATTAACACTCCTCTATACTTACGTCGTTTCTATACGCAATATATATATATATATATATATATATATATATATATATATATATATATATAATATATATATGGTATGAATTTCACAATTAAACACGTGAAATGAATGAATGATGTAAACCCACAAGGAAAAAGAAAAATTATTCCAAGGTCTTTCGTGTATTCAGAAGTACACTTCGTCAGGGAATGTTTATAATACTATTCCCTGACGAGGTGTACTTCTGAATACACAAAAGGCCTTGGAATCATTTTTGTTTTTCCTTGTGGGTTTACATTATATATATATATATATATATATAAATAATGTAATGATGGGGTTGTTTAACCTGCTTCGCAACAGCTCAGGTCATATGACGGAGGGGACCTACAGCTTTACGTGGGATCAGAACCACGGGTCGCTACATCATTTAGACGCAGAGGACGGTCTCCTATCCGTGACTCAGACCCAATGTCGCTTAACTTCGCTGATCGACGGGAAGCGGGCGGTGTTACGACATTGGGCACGACGTAGCCATATATATATATATATATATATATATATAACCCCAATACTCCCAAATGCAGCGGCCCAACCAATAACACCAAACAGGAACCGACATCGACCAGGAAACGACCATCATTTAGGAAAATCGAACACGAAGATTAGAAACCCGGTAAATGTATTATACACAAATATACGAGGCCTCTATACGGACCATGCAGACTGCAAATTACAATACCTGCAAAATTTAGCTACGGAAACCGGCATAGATATCATATGGCTAACGAAAACACACTTACATAAGTGCGAAAAAGGCTGTGAAAACTGCATCGAGAATACTGAAATAGCATTGCTGGACTACAACATATACAGAGCATATAGAGTGGCTAGACGAGGGGGAGGGTGTTGTATCTACGTGAAAAACACATACACATGTGAGGTGAAGGTAAACAAATCAAACAGCACAGTCAAAGTTATTATATTAGACGTTAAAGAACTGAACCTAACCATTATGGACGTCTACAGACCACCAAACACCACAAAAAGTTAATTCCAATTTGCCACTAATGAAATACAAAACATGTTACAATTACTTGAAACTTCAGCAACAAATATTCTAATTTGCGGAGATTTTAATTTCCCATTCATCACATGGAAGAAAAATGACGAAGTCATATATGTTGAGAAGTTTCATGGCAACATTACAAAAGATGATAGAACCCAAGCAATAATGCTATTAGATATGATGGAACATTACGGCCTTACTCAGGAAATCTGTGAAGCCACTAGGAAAGAGAACGTTTTGGATTTAATTTTGACAAATAACAATGAGATAATAATAAATAAAAAGGTAACGCACACAAATTTCTCAGACCATAACCTAATCGATATACAATTGAAGTTAGCACCCAGAGGTCCGAAAACGCATCCGAGAGAGGCAGAAGGAATATTTGAAGGCTTAAACATAAATTCAAAGAAAGTAGATTAAGAAAGTGTAAATAAAGATTTAAAGGAAGTAAATAGGGAATTACTACTCCACGAGGAGACTCCAGAACTAATACTAGGTATAATGGAGTCTGAAACCAAGCCTATATTACTGAAACATGTTCCAGAGAGACAAAAGAAAAAAACGTAGCAAGCTCGAGAGAAAAATCAGGACACTATTTAGACAACGGAAGCAAACCGTAAAACATCTTCACAGATACAAAACTGATGCAAGGAGACTCAAACTAGAGAGGAAACTAGGCGAAGTAGAAATGGACCTAAAGCAAACATTCATACATAAGATAAACGAGGAGGTGACAGAAAACATAAAAAATAACCCAAAATACTTCTACACTTTTGCGAAAAGGAAAATGCAGTGCAAAGAGAGTATTGGTCCGTTGATAGACGGGGAGGCCAAACACACAAATGACCCCAAAAAAATGAGCGAACTGCTTAAGGAACAATTTAACTCTGTGTTTAGCTCCCCTAAGTCCGAGATGAAAGTAGAAAACGCAGACGAATTTTTCGACATTGATACAATTCAGCCAAGGACAAATTCTGGCACAAACCTATTAATGGACTTAGAGTTCTCGGAAGGAGATGTAATTAAGGCTGTATCACAGATGCGAGACAACTCGGCACCAGGGCCAAACCGCTATACTTACTATGGAGGAAATCACTCGACACAGGACAAATTCCACTGCCATTAAAGAACGCTAACATCGCCCCTTTATTCAAAGGTGGTAACAGAGCACTGCCCAAGAATTATCGGCCGGTAGTCTCACCTCACACCTTATAAAGTGCTTTGAACGTATAATTAGAAGCGAAACTACCTACTACCTACAAGAAAAGAACTTATACAACCCAAATCAACATGGTTTCAGGGCTGGAAGATCATGCCTATCACAGCTATTAGACCACTAGGAGAAAATATTGGAAACACTTTGTCGAGGACAAAACATAGATGTAATCTATACTGACTTTGCTAAAGCCTTCGATAAATGTGATCATGGAATTATAGCACATAAACTTAAGAATACTGGAATTACTGCAAAGCTGGGAAGATGGATATTTAATTTCTTGACGCAAAGAACACAAAGAGTGGTGGTAAATGGAGTCAAATCGGAAGTCTCGGAAGTAGAGAGCTCTGTCCCACAAAGGACAGTATTAGCTCCCTTGCTGTTCATAATAATGATTGCAGATATTGATGCAGATATCAATGACAGTATTGTATCATGCTTTGCAGATGACACAAAGATATGCAAGGAAATAAAACGACATTGAAACATTATTCCAGTGGGCAGAAGAGAACAATATGAAGTTCGACGAAGAAAAATTCTAACTTCTACGATATGGTAATAACAAGGAGCTACAGAAAGAAGGGTACAAAACTCTGCAAGCCAAACAGATAACACCAAATCCACAAGTCAGGGATCTTGGAGTAATAATGTCGTCGGATGCAGAATTCAGAGAGCACTGTAACATCAAAATTACAACGGCTAGAAAATAATGGGAATCATCTGGAGAAGCTTCCGCAGCAGAAAAGCAAACATCATGCTCAAATTATGGAAGAGTCCAGTCCTACCAATAATTGAGTATTGCTCAGTACTCACAAGCCCATACAGAAAATGAGAGATTGTGAACATTGAAGCTATACAAAGGACTTTTAAATCTAAGATAGAGGAAACGGAAGGTGAAGACTACTGGTCTCGACTACAATCACTGAAACTCTACTCTTTCGAAAGAAGGCGCGAGCGGAACACAATAATATAAAGGGTGATCCAGAGAAATGGGACCCAAAAGAAACCCCTGTAACTCTTAAAGTATAAGTCCTTTTATAAAATCATACGCATCATTCGAAAGAGGATAGTTACAAGTTTGTACAGGATTGTATAGGTTTTGACAATACAAGACAAGATAAGATACAAAACAAAATAAAAGTGTTAGTTAAAACTAACCCTTCAAGATGACTGCATGGACTGTGGAACAACTGCGTTTCATAACTGAGTAATATTATGAGCATGGAAGAAGTGTAGTTTCAGCTCAAAGATCTTTCAAGACAAATTTTCAGATGTCAAAATCACCTTCTAAGAAAGTAATCCGTCGGTGTGTCAGAAATTTTTCCCTAACTGGCAGCATTGGAAAAAGAAAACCAACTGGAAGAGTGCGCACAGCAAGGATAGACGAGATCATTAACAGAACTCATGAAATTGTACAGGATAATCCTAACATAAGCATCAGACGTGCTTCTCAGCTGTTAGGAGTTGGATATGGAACAACAACACACCGTATATTCAAGCAAAATTTAATGCTCTTTCCATATAAAATTCAAACAGTGCAACAACTAAACGATGGAGATTTCGCACGAAGACGACAATTCTGTCAATGGATCCAACAGAAGGTAAATGACACCACCAATTTTCTAGCAACTTTGATTATGTCAGACGAAGCCCATTTTCACTCGAATGGAACTGTAAACAAGCAAAATTGTCGTTTCTGGGCAACAGAAAATCCATTGAATATTACCGAAGTCCCGTTGCATAGTCAGCGTGTAACTGTTTGGTGTGGTCTTACTGCATCTCAGATCATAGGGCCGTACTATTTCGAGGATTCCACCGGAAACACGGTCACTGTAAATGGTGATCGCTACGAAAAAATGTTGACCGATTTCCTTATTCCTAAATTAAGAGATCTTTGTCTAGAAAACCACTGGTTCCAACAAGACGGAGCTACCTGCCATACCACGAGGAACTGCATGGCAGTTTTGCGTCAAACGTTTCCAGGCGAGTTAATCTCAAGATTTGGAGACGTTGAATGGCCCGCAAGGTCTCCGGATTTTTCTCCCTTAGATTATTATCTCTGGGGATATTTAAAGAGTAGGGTCTACAGAAATAACCCAACGACCTTGCAAGAATTGAAGGCCGCCATCACAAATGAGATACAGGCCATACCACCGCACACTCTTGCAAAAGTGATGCAGAACTTACAAGCGAGAACACTGGAATGCTTGGCAACTAATGGAGCACATTTGAAAGGAGTCATTTTTAAAAAATAAATATTTCATAATAAACTTGTAACTCTACTCTTTCGAATGATATATAGTTTTTATGAAAGGAATTAAATATTAAGAATATTTGGCTTTTTTTTATGGGTCCCATTTATCTGAATCACCCAGTACATATGGAAAATACTTGAGAGCTCTGTCCCTAACCTTAGAAATGAAATAGAAACGAACTGGAATGAGAGAAGAGGCAGATTTTGTACGGTCTCAGCTGCGGTGGGTCAAGGAGCCATGAAAACGAGGATGGAAAATACCCTCAGAATACGAGGCCCAAAGCTTTTCAATGTTCTACCAAAAGAAGTGAGGAATTTCCAGCACACCGACCTGAATAACTTCAAAAACCAGCTGGACAGATTCCTGCGCAACGTCCCTGACCAGCTATGCGTGGCTGGCTACGAGGGTAGGAGAAGATCAGACAGCAATTCTCCTCCTCCCTCCACCTATAGAGAGGTCGACCACAGAGCGATCCTGAACCGTCGTTCGAACTCACCTAAAGTAAGGATCTAAAGTAAGGATATATGTTACTTTAGTTTATTTTAGATTTTTCGAACGAGAGTTCAGAATTGATCTGCAGTCGACCTCTCTATAGCACCCGGCCTCATTTGGGGAATTTGATGTCGGAGAGAGTTACTTTCTACTCTCCTCCTGCTTATGCATGGCTAGTCATGTATTTTGCACAAGAACCTCTCTAGTGTGTTCATAATGTATTTTTGGTGTGCTGGAGGTTCTTCGGTTATTTTGGCAGCACGTTGAAGAGTTTTGGGCCTCGTATTCTGATATTCTGAGAGTATTTTCTATCTTTGTTTTTATTGCCCCATGTCCCACCGCAGCTGAGCAGCTGGGATTAGTACAGAATCTACCTCTTTTCTCATTCCAGTGTGTTTTTATTTCATTTCTAAAGTATGCGATGTATCCCTAAATTATTTACCATAGGAGTGCTATGTACAGTATATTACTGTGTATCGTTCACTCTTTTTTCCAAGGAGTAGAGATTCAATGACTGTAGTCGGGACCAGTAGTTTTTATCTTTCTTTTCCTCTATCTTAGACGTAAAAGTCCTTTGTATGGCGTCTATGTTTATAATACCTCGTTTGTGAGATATTGAACAATATTCAATTATTGTTGGACTAAACTCTTCCATTATTTTAGCATAATGTTTGCTTTTCTGTTGAAGAAGATCCTCCAGATAATTCCCATTATTTTTCTAGCTATTATAATTTCAATGTTATTGTAGTCGCTGAATTCCTCATCCGATGATATTATTTCTCCAAGATCCCTGAAATGCGGTTTTGGTGTTATCTATTTGTTTTGCTTATATATATATATATATACACACACACACACACACACACACAGTATATTTATTTATTTATTTATTTATTCTCAACGTTTAAAGCGTCAACAGACTAAGTTCAAGTTTGAGGAAAGGTTTCAGTGTTACACGCGAATAAAATTCGCACACGCGCACAAAAATACTTCTCATTTAAGAGAACTAAACCAATTTTTACGTCACCACTTTTTCTGTACTTCTGAAGTTACTGCAAAAACCAGTTTTCTTAAAAAATAAATATTATTTAGAGTGAAGCGATACAACTACTTTTAAGAGGTAACGCTGTAGGCTGTTGGGGAAGTTAAGTGTTCTTTTGTCAATTCCGCTTATTTCTAAATATTATCTTTTTTAATCAAACTGAACTGTTTTAATTTCCTGAAATGTTAGTTTTAGATTAGAAATTTTTACTTTACCTCTTAGACTAATCTTTAATATTCTCTGTGGGCATATTATACACACGCAAGCCACCGTCTGAAGTTCAGTGGGTATAAGTGAAGTGTAGACACTGAGGTCTGGGGATTCAAATCTCGGTGGTATTGGTAATAAAAATCAGGGAGTTAGAGTAATGGGTTGCATTAGTTGGCCTGAGCACTGTGCCAGTTTCTGTAGCGAGCTATAAATACAATTATGGTTCCACTTGAAATACTTTGTAGTTTAAACATTATATCAATGATGTTTCGGATTATTGTACCCATTCTATTATTCAGAATGAACAATTGCTAATAGTATAAAATTAAATGGATCACCTGAAGTTCAGGGCCCCCCCAGCCTTCTTTAGTTAGCTTTATAAGGCTAACTAACGAAAATATCACGACCTAACCTATCCAACTGACAAGGCCGTACAGTTGACCTAACGATTGATTAGGTTAGGTCGTGATATTTTTGTTAGTTATCCTTATAAGGCTAACTAAAGAAGGCTGAGGGCCCTGATCTTCAGGTGATCCAATTAAATTAATAAAATTTTACTCATCTTTTCAGTGAAAATAAGTTATTTAACTTGATTTTAACTACATTTGTTCAAGTATGAAAGGTTAACAAAACTCGATTATACGAGTATTTGAAACTCATTTGATTAGTCATCATATTAGCAGTTAACTAACTCTGAGATAATTTAAACTTTACCCATAGTTTTAATACATGTAAAAAATGACATGCATCCAGAGATTCAACGAAAATGAGGGCCTCACTTATGCGTACATTTTTACGTCAGACATTTTTAACGAAGGACAGAAACGTTGATAGAAAAGGTAAAAAAAAAAAAAAAAAATAGTTAGAAACAAAATAGAAGAAGGGAATGTCTTAGAATATATTTATAATCCAGCCACGGAATGTCCCAAGTCTGTCTGAGAAGTGGGGAGGAGGGGAGGAGGTGCAGTGACGATCCCGCTGCAGATAATGTATTTAGTTCGACCCAGTTCTCCTTTAAAAGGGGAGTTATTTTTGCCGGTTGGTGGTGGCAATAATGCTCATGTCAGTACCCTCTGGTGGACGAAGGACGTAAAATAGAACAACCTATACTTGCCCAGGCCAGCACCCGTAGCTCATTGGATAATACCGTTCCCCTATAAGTGAAGCGACGACACTAAGGTCGTAAGTTTGAATCCCGATGGTTCTGACAATAATAATAATATGGAAATTACTACAATGGACGTCATTAAATTAAGCTGACCTGAGCTCTGTGACAGTTTTTGGCTATCCTAACTAATTATTATACACTTGAACAGTTTAGTTTTTCTTTCAAATCTTTTTGGACATTTAGCAAACTTCTTAATGACTGGAACACTTCTTTTGAAGATAACTTCTTTTTGATATTTTCTCAACTTTTTATCGTAGAATATAAGTTTCGCAAAACTTCTGTTTAGAGTAAAAGGAGAAAAAGTAATTTTTTTTATATTAAAGAAGTTATTTGGAAGGTTTCGTTCTGACCAAAGCTTACAATTGTCGAAGATTCGAGACTGTCTCTATGCGTCGATGGCTATTAGTTAAACTATGATTATTTTTTTTTGTATTTACAAGCCGCGTCTTCGGCTTCCTGTACGGCTTGTGATCACTTCGTGATCTTTAACGCCGCTAATCTTGATAGCTCCGACCTTACCAGGCTACTGAGCGAGAGACATTAGCTCCACCTACTTTACGCTAGTGATGTAGGTCACATCCGCATCCGCATCCGCGGAACATCCGCACATTTTCTCGCATCCGCATCCGCACCCGCATCCGCACTTTGGACTGCGGATGTCGTGCGGATGTGGACCGTTGAGATAAAATGTCATTAATAAGCGGAAATTATCAAATTCTACTATATTAATAGAACTAGTTCATTGTGCGCAAAAGTGATGCAAGCGACAAGACGAGAGGCTGTTCTTGTATGAAGTTACTCTCTTGCAACCTACTTAGATCCACTTTACAAAGCTAAGTTATTTTCACCTAGTACATTAGAACGAGTTAAATCATCACTTGGCAAAGCAGTTGAAGAGCTTCAATCTCTTGAATCTGTCGCTTCGCCACCCACCAAAAGAATAAAAGTTTCAGTGACAGAACCAACACCTTCAACAAGCAAATCTATCACAGAATCTGTCTCTCAGTTTCTTGAGTCAAGCAGCAATGACGAGACCTACGCGATGTCAAAAGATGTAGTAAAAATGATCGAGAGCTATCACCAAGAAAAACGCCTGGCTGCATGTGACAATCCTATTAGTTGGTGGAAAAATACGCAGAATATCTATCCATACTTGAGTAAACTTGCAAGGAAACATTTAGCCTGTCCTCCAACAAACGTACCAAGCGAGAGATTATTTAGCAGTGCTGGATTAATATATGATGAAAAGAGAAACAGACTGGCAGCAGAAAAGGCAGAAAAATTAATGTTTCTTAAGCATAACCTTCCTATAATTAAGTTTCAACATTAAACGATGAACATCTTAGTTTACTTTATTTTAATTACTCATTTATAAATATGCCTAATAAAACTTTAAACTTAATATAAATAGTTATCAAGCTAATTAAAGATCTCTTTCTATAAGGGTGGAGGTTGGGGAAAGAGGTCGGTGGGGTGCATTTGAGTTGGGTTCACGTCCCGCATACTGGTAACACAATTATGGTTTCTAATTGTGGCTGAAACTCAACAAAATATAACGAATTTATTTGCAGACGAATTCACTAATTGATTTCTATATTAGTTAGATGCTTGATATTATTTTATATGTTCAGAGAAAAGTACAGCAATTATTGTACAATTAATCAATTATACTACATTATAGCTACAGTTCTCTCTATATAATAACTTATTATATACGTTAAACACAACAAATCTCGAATATATCCTAAAAAATAACGAAAATGTAGACATCCGCATCCGCATCCGCATCCGCGGATGTTGAAATCAAACATCCTCATCCGCATCCGCACCCGCGGATGTTGAAATCAAACATCCTCATCCGCATCCGCATCCGCGGATGTGAAAAAAATGACATCCGCTACATCACTACTTTACGCACTCAGCCAATCATAACAGGCGACTGAGTGAAAGAGATATTTGTTACTGTGCTCAACTGCGCTCAAAACTGCGCAAAGTTTTTTAATTTTTTTTATTTACAGTAAGATGTTCATTATAAATGAATTGTTGTAGAATTGTTGTAAGTCGAATTGTTGTAGAATGTAACATTTTTATTCTACCGAAATTTCATCGCGTCTAAAATTCTGTTTAAAAGATGAGGTTTCTTAAAATAGTTTCCATCCATCCATTCATCCATCCATCGTGTTCCGCCTGTCAGGCAGGTCCAACTCATGTGTCTCGCCAAAGTGTTTCCATATAAATTTAAAAAATACATTTTGCAAGAAGGCAAATCTTTTTTTTTTTTTTGTAATTTTCACACATTCTAAAACATTCACACATTCTCGGTAATTCTATTAAACACAAGTTTCGACATTCGAAAACTCGCATTAAACCAAATCTCAGCTTCTAATGCATTCATCCACTTTACATTATGCACCATCAGTCTCGAAACCTCGACCTTATATATATTTCTGCCTTTCCCATAGTAGTTTTTTTCGTTGTCATGATATATATTATATATATATATATATATATATATATATCAGTGACATGCGGTGGGTGTGTATATAGCTGCAAATGCAAATATATAATATATATATATATATACACGGTGAACCAAAAGTAGGTGGGGACAGTAGGTTGAATACGGTTTGTATTATATTATATATAACTATGGTGTTCATTATAACTATGGTGTTTGTGTTTTATTATATTAAATATTATAACTAAATTTATTTAAATTTTATTTTGTATTATAGTATACAAAAAAATTAAATATGTATTCTCAAAATAAACGTTATCATTTACTGTCCACCTACATTTGGTTCACCCTATATATATATATATATCAGTGGCGACTCCAGCTCTTCAAGACTACTCGGGCTCTTTTTAAATTTTGAAGTCTACATATGAGCCGACATTTAAATGCATGACAATAACTTAAGATTATCAATAAAATAAATAAATACATACCTCGGTAAAAATTTATTTGAATTTTATTTACATGAACATAAAGTCCAAGCGTCTTGGTTTTAAAACAAATTCCTTTAATATTCGGTCATGTAATTCCTTTTTGCTTTCTAAATCAATAAGTATTTCTTTTTCAATTGAAATCCTAGCCAGGGATGAGAGCCGTTCTTGAGCCATTGTGTTTCTTAAATATAATCTAATTCGATCAAGGACAGAGAAACTTCTTTCATTTGATAATTTCTCGTTGTTCAGCGATGTTCTCCTTCCAAATGGTTTTTATTTTAATGATAATACTATGTCCTCCATGGGGGTATACTTCTCAGAATACTTATAATATTAAAAATAAATCAGAAATTATTTAAGAAAAGCGAAGAACCTCACATTGCGGCAAAAAATCAAATTGCACCGCCGCCCAAGGCAGTTGAAGGCACGCTTATCGAAACGTAAAAAAGTTACCATGTATCGCCAGAATTAAAAAATTGTGCCTCTACAAGGCGAAGGTATAAGCCCGAGTTGAAATGTTTTTTTCTTTATAAAAAAAATAATAGGAGGAAAAACGTATTTTACTTAATGAGAATTAGAAGAAGGACTATTATGTAACCGTATGCAAGCAAATAATTATTCATTAAAAGAACTTTAAATATGCGATATTACTTATACTTTCTCGGGCGTAATGTCTTGCGCCCGAGTAAAGGATCGAAAGATTACACGAAAACTTAATGTGTCAGTATAGTTTTTTTTATAGGTATTAAGGGTATCTAAATGCGCTAAAAATTTGCTGTGTGACGAAGGCTAGACAGAAAAATAGTAACATACTACCAGCCAAAAACCATTTTTACAATTTGTATTTAAACTTTTTTAAAACTTAAATCTATAAATACACAATTTATCTCTCATGCTTCTCCTTGACCCTTTCCTCTCGGGCTCAGCCAGAGAAGCCCGAGTGCAGGAGTCGCCACTGATATATATATATATATATATATATATATAATTTTATATATATATATATATATATACACACACACAAGCATCATAACTTTATATTAGTTTTAGATTACTGTAATAATATACTGACTTTTTGTAATTTGACCTTTAACTAGGTAGCGCATGCCCCGCTTACCCACATTATCCTTTATGGTATATAAGAGTCGCATCTTAGACGATCATAAGTGCCCCTATTAATCTATACTATAATAAGAGAGCTGTCCGTCTGTCTGTCCGTCTGTCCGTCTGTCTGTCCGTCTGTCCGTCACACTTTCAGAAATTGTGAGAAAAAAATTCAGAAATTGTAAAAAAAATTCAGAAATTGTATTACGGGCGGAAATGTGAAGCTCAAGATTTTCATGACTGTGTTCTTTTCTGTAGTTTAGCAATGGGGGAAGGGTGGTGGTGGGGGTAATCTGGGAGGGGTGGGGTAATGGGGAGGGGTGGGGTAATGGGGGAGGGGGTTAGCCCCCAAGTTGTATGAATGGGGGTGAGGAGGTTTTGGGAGATACCAGCTTCAGAAATGTTGACACAATGTGAAGCTCAAAATTTTCACGGCTGGGTTCTTTTTTTGTAGTTTAGCCTGTCTAACCGTCAGCGAAGCGGCGGGAACTGTACTAGTAAACCTTAAAAAGAACAGGACAAGAGTAACACAAAAACCATTTGGAGTTAAAAATTCAAAGTTAAAAAAATATTTAGTGGCAGATTTTAACGTGTAGGGACCTACACTGAGACAAGAATTTTCATCAAGATGTGGGAAATTCTCTTAATGAACAAGTACCCTCAGGTGATGACATTTTGACTTTCGCAAAACACATTGTTCACACTAGTCCTTGATTTTTGTAGGCAACGTCTTTTGTTTTAAACACAAATTTTGCTCAAAATTAGCGCTCATCCTACATTTTGAACAGAAGTTTTTAAGTCAGTAAGAACTCAACATTTACTTTAAGCTCATAAACACTTACATTCTGAGTGCGGTTTCACAAATTTGGTCTCACTGACTTTGGATGTGAAGCTCAAAATTTTTATGGTGGTGAGTGTAAATAAGTGGTATTTTGCAAATTTATGGACTGACTTGCTTTTTCTTTATTTCACAAAAGAGTATAAAATTTTGTGCAAGCGTGGTCGGGCTAAATGCACAAAATTATTTATTATATTTTACCACGAACAACACAAATTGTAAAATAGCTCCTTTGGGCGGAGCTCAGAACTCTTGACGAATAAGCTTCGCCCAGCGTCGCGCGGACAAAAATCTTACTCAACTGAATAACATTTTGGCAACATAAATTTGCTCTAAATTTTTTGTAGTGAGCATATTTGTTCAATGTTTATTAACTTATTCACGACGACGTTCCCTGTCTTTTGGTGTAAATTGCGTGTGAGGTAGTTTCCCCTGAAAAAAGTTATAGCTTTCAGAGGAGCCGTCCGCGAAGTACGGGTCAAAAAAGATTTGTCCACGCATGGTAGTGCGTGGACGAAATATAGTATATGCCTTAGTCCAGCTGTATATACAGACGGTAATAATAATTAGTTAGGAGGGCCAGAAACTGGAACAGCGCTAAGACCAACTAAAACTAATGCGAGCCATTGCACCAGCTCCTGGATTATTATTAACAGCACCATCGGAGTCGAATCCCCGATCTCAGTGTCTTCACTTCGCTTATAGGGAAATGGTGTTTCCCCGCTGAACTTCGGGCGCTGGCTCATGTACAGAAAGGAGGGGCCAAGGCGAATCTTCGCAAAACGCTCCCCCGTAGAGGAAGAAGAGAGCCAAAAATCAAGGTCCAAGGTTTTTCGAGGTAAGGTAAATTTATTTCTTCTGGATTTAATCTTAAAACTTAAATTGCTGTTAGTATGTTAGCATAAAGTTGCTATGCGTGTAATTACACTCTGTTAATGAAAATAAACTGAAATGGAATTTACTTAACATTTCCTCCAATAAATCAATAAATGACGCCACTCACTTGGATCAAATTATTTTCAAGGAATCAGATCTCCGAAAAGTATTTCATCAAGCATCGAAGTTTGATGAAAATACTGTTATCACCTGAGGGCACTTGTTCGATGAGAGAATTTCCCACATCTTGATGAAAATTCTAGTCTCAGTATTCGTGTTAAAAGCTCTCCACTAAATATTTTTTTGTTTTTTTAACTTTGAATTTTAACGCCAAATTTTTTCTCTGTATTTCTTGTCTTGCTCTTTTATAAGGTCTATTATTATGTCCACAAAAAAGATTTGCCTTTTTGCTGGACGCATTTTTCAGACTAGTCAATTAAATTTTACTAGTGTACGGATATTTTAAGAGGTCTTTAAGGATCAAGAACTAATTTCCTGAATGGTTTTTATATGGTTTTAATCAAACTTTGCTACAGAAAAGGAATATGAAAAGAAATAAAGTTTTTATGGAAAGAAATATATGTATTTGTATATATATTTTTTATAAAAATTACTTCATACGCAGTTTTATAATTATTAAAGAGCATCTACAGCATCTGAAGTCCATGAAAGTGTTTTAAAAGATCCATTCAAGGTTTTTTTGATGGTAAGGGGTCATCTTTAAAACTATTATAAGGAAGTCTTTGTTTAGAAAACATAGTTATATTTATTATGCTTGTGGAGAGTGTAGTAAGGGTGAATTATTCAAATATCATTTGTAATTCAGAGAAATAAAATAAGAACACACCGAGCTGTGTGGCCCTGGTTCGCTTCCGGCTGCTGCTCGGTGGAGTTGATTTGGCCGCTTATTCTGTTTCTGCTCTGGCTCAGGTGACCTTTGGGGTACACTCACCCCCCACATCGTGGGGAAATAAACTTCTTGGATGTTACTTTTACGTATTCGTGAGAAGACAGACTGTCGGGGACGGAACGATTAAGACAAATGACATTTCCCGGAAAAAACTGAAGCCGCTAGATCAGCGGTTTCAAAGGGAACGAGGGCGCACCCCCTAAACCTAAACTTCTATACGAGAGGAGAAAAAAAGGAAGAGCGTAAAAAGGGAAAAAATCTCCAAAATATGTTTTAGTACATCAAACTTTCTGAACGAAGGACAGAAAGTTGTAAGAAACTTTGAAAAAAGATAATGGAACGGAATATTTTAGAACACATTCATACCTCGCTTACTCTTAATCTTGTTTACCCATATTACACAAGGAAAGATAAGCTAAAAAAAAACTCTACGATATAAAAATAACACTTTTATTTATTTCATTTAAAAACTAAAAATTATTGACTTATTATTTCTTCCTTTCTTTTGACTATTCCTGTTTGGCCTCAAAATGAATGAAATTTGTTATTTGTATAAATGAAGGTAATTAACCTCTCGTAAGGTAAAGGTGTATGTAAGTGAGGAGACTCTAGTCAACCACAGGGGGTACAATCCGCTCCGAGGAAGGCATCTGCCAATCCAAGGGATAGAACCTTTGAAAACCCACCCATGCGTTGTCTCTATGTGTGTGTGTGTGTGGTGTGTGTGTGTGTGTGTGTGTGTGTATAAACTTAAATTTTTAAAACTGACCCTGGCATGGCTTGTAATGAATTTTGGAAACAAGGGGTAAAAGTACAAAACCCCCCCTAAAGACACCCCTTAGAGAAAAATTATGTACATACAAAATGAAATACTAGTTCTGAGATGCCGCTAAATAATGAAATATAAGCGAGAGAGATTGCTTATTCTCACCACTTTTTACGGTTTTCACGTCAATATTTTGCCTCGAAAGGATTGTCAGAGAAACTTACATTATGTTGATGAGGTCACACAGATAGTGCGTGAGGTATCCGAGAAGCTGAGAAGTGAGGGAATTTTACAACGGAAGACACCCAGACAAGTATGAGGTATTAAATCATACGAAAGAGATAAGAAAATTAATGTGTAAGATATTAGAATGCTGAAAATAAGGAGACAAAAGATGATAGACGTATAATCATGATACGAGTAAGGGAGAAAGATCTTATAAAGATCTTAAATGCTTAAGTACAAAGCATCGTAATAGGACTGACATTTGGAAAAAATGCCCTCAAGGGACTTGAATGAAATAAGTGTTACCGAAGATAGAAACGCCTGAAATGGCAAAGAATGAGTTAGTTAATAAAAACATCTCACTGACACTGTTTATGTTTATGGAGTGATTATGGAGGAGGATTATGGAGGACTGTTTATGGAGGATAAAAAAAAAAGTGGGGAGAATTGCGTGAAGTGAGTGAATCCCCCAGATAATTTTTCGTGAGGATAAATGACAAAAACAGGCAGTGATTTTCCAGTTCATCTAAGTAATTTCGATAAGTAATGTAATGAAAAATACTCAAGGCATTATTTGGCATAAAATTCTGGTTTTCTCTACGAGTCTTTTATCGTTCTCTTTCCCTATAATTTTAATGTTATAAATTTTATTTAATCATAATTTTAATGTT
>JAJOZX010006182.1:180000-215000 GCA_023014485.1 Bathynomus jamesi
TTTTTCGGACCACTCTCCTATCCTACCTAGGTCCGCACGCAGTTCCTCGATCGCTTCGGGCGTCCCAACATTGGCCCCAAGCTTGGTGTCATCAGCGAATTTGGCGATCCGACTGACGATGCCACCGTCGATATCATTTATGTAAATGATAAACAACAGTGGCCCCAAAACGGAACCCTGAGGAACCCCACTAGTGACCGAGGCCCAACCCGAACTAGCCCCTTTAATTACCACCCTCTGCCGCCTATTCCTCAGCCAGTTTTCAATCCACCTACCTATTTCCCCACCGATACCCAGCGCGCGCACTTTCGCCATTAGCCGGCGGTGAGGTACCTTATCAAAGGCTTTCTGAAAGTCGAGATAAAGTATATCAATCGCCCTACTCTTATCGTACTCACTCAACATGACGTGGAAAAACTCGAGCAAGTTGGTGAGACACGACCTATGCCGTCTAAACCCATGTTGGGAGTCCCCAAGCAGCTTGTAGGAATCCAAATGGTCAACGATCCTATCAGCTATTATCCCTTCTAATAATTTACCTACAACTGAAGTGAGACTAATGGGACGATAGTTCCCTGGACTTTCGTGATCCCCTTTCTTAAAGATAGGGGTCACGTTGGCTTCCCTCCAGTCACCAGGCACCTGGCCCATCTCCAACGATTTGTTGAAGACTGTAGCCAGGTGGGGAGCCACCTGGTCGCGCACTTCTCGCAACACTCTGGGGAGAAACTGGTCTGGCCCAGGAGCCTTAAACGCGCTCAGTTTGTCTATTCTATCGGCAACGACTGTCGCGGTACATCTAACACTATCCAGGCCAGCACCTTCGTGCCTCACGCCTGGCTCGGGGATGACGCGGGTATCCTCCCTGGTGAACACTCCCGCAAAGTACTCATTAAGCACATTAGCGATGTCCGCGTCGGAGGTCCGCAGAACGCCGCTTCGTCCTTTAGGACCTATCATGCTTCTAATGGGCTTTCTACTATTAACATAACTGAAGAACTCCTTAGGGTTCCCCTTGCAGAGGCTTGCCACCCGTAGTTCTTCGTTACGTTTCGCTAGTCTAACCTTCGCCTTCACTTCCCTACACAGGCGGACATACGCTTCAGTGTTCTCGTGGGAACGATTGGCCTTCGCCCTCCTATACGCTACTTTCCTATTTCGGATAGCCAAAGCGATGTCACGATTGAACCACTTAGGCTGCGTTGAAGCAGGTGTGACCGGTTTTGAGGGTATGGCAGCAGACTGCAGCACCATAAACTCGTCCCGGAATGCACTCCACACCCTCAACATCGCCGCCGACCTCTAACCCCATCTCACCTACGCTATCCCTGAGGCTAACAAAGTCCGCCCGCCGGAGATCGAGCTTACTGCCTCTCGAGTTACTACGCTTCACCCGAGGGACGCGCACACGGAACCTAATCAGACCGTGATCACTCCCGCCCAACGATTCGTCAACGGTGAGGCCAGTGACGAGGTTGTCTTCGGTCGTGAATACTAAGTCTAGAACGCTTTCGCCTCGTGTAGGCTCGTTGACCCACTGAGTGAGGAAGTTCTCATCAGCAAAGACAACTAGCCTCCTCCCTTCAGCATCAGCAGTCCTGTCTTCCCACTTTATGCCGCGACAGTTGAAGTCTCCTAAAACTACACACACCCTATCACCTAGCAGGCTACTGAGTTCGGTGTACAGGGCTGTATCCTCCTCGAGGAGGAGATGCGGAGGTCTGTACACCAAGATTAACCTATAGTTCGTCCCCCCCACGTTCAGATCGACACCAAGCAGCTCCCGTTCCGATCGGAACTGGCAGTCAACCGGACTCAACGTGTCCCTGACGTATATTAGTACCCCACCCCCCTCCCCACGGGTGCGGTCTTTGCGAAACATTCTATACCCGGGAATTTCGAACTCCCCAACGTAGTCCCTACGATCAGTATGAATCCAGGACTCGGTGATAGCAACGATATCCTGGTATTCTGATGCTAAGAGCGCCCGTAGCTCGCAAAACTTGTTCCTAATTGACCTAGCATTAAAAAGCATTGCACGGAGGGAGCCTTCCCTATTCTGACCGCCCCCTAGCACGACCCGTTTCCCGAACAGCCAGGGCTGTCGGGAGTTGAAGAGCCCCTCACTAACGAGGGGGCAACTTCCGCAGGAGACTGAGCCCCCTCCAACGTAGGAGGAGGGTCACCCACCTGTACTTCGACGCACCCTTCAGTTGAAGGTACGTCCGCCACCGGCTCATCCTCATCTCTCCCCGGTGGGGGCCCATCATCTCTCCCCGGACTCGACCTCACCATTCTGTATAGGTGCCGGTCGAGCAGCGCGCCTAGCACACCTTTACCCTTGTTATTGAGGTGGACACCATCCCTCTGGTAAAGGTCCCACCTACCCGAAAATGCATCGAAGGGGTCAATAAACTTCACGCCCAGCGGAACGCACAAGTCTTGTACCCTCTCATTGATGCCAATGACCTTACTGAGCGCGTGGTCACTGGCATTCATTCGCGGTAAAATACCCATTAACATTCCCCTGTCTGTCTTCAGTTTTAGATCATCCGCAAGAGACATGATCTCGGTGATGATCCCTTCTGTAAGACCTACCCCACCGCCTTTGAGGAACAGGTCATTGCCACCAGCGTGGACAACGATCGCAGTCCTCCGACTAGCCACGCGCACCTTCTCTACCTCCTTCCTTAAGTGCGCCGTTCCCCGCCCAGGTAAGCACCTTACCTTCCTCCCATCCCGGTTTGCAGAAGCAAAGTACTTCTCCTGGCCCCTGATCTGCGAGTCCCCAATCAAAACGGTGTCTTCCTCCTTCGAGCACAGGAGACTAAAGCGGTTAGAGGTCTTGACAGGGGCAACTGGGGTCTCAGGCTTCGGCTTCGCAGCCTTCTTGCCCGAGACCTTTCGAAACCCGTCGCCACCCATACACGCAGTTACACCACCCGACCCACCCCGACTGGTAGCTACATCCTTCGGTTTCTTTGGGCCATCAGTAGGCCCCTTCCCACCCTTTTTCTTCATTGGCCCCTTCCCACCCTTCTCTATCGATCCCTTCCCACCCTTCTCTATCAGCCCCTTCTTTGCGCCCTCCCTTTGTTCTAGATACTTAATCTTACAGTTTAAATCTGCTGGTGTGTTTTTAGTTTGATCTTGTCCACTGGGTTGGATTTCCAGTGCTACGACCCTAGCTTCAAGCTTTTTTACTAATTCCTTTAGCTCTTTAACTTCCTTTTCGTGGTTGTCTCTAAGTTTACAAAACAAACATACACTAAGGGATGTGATATCGCTGATACTACCCTCAGGGAAGTCAACGCACCAATGATTAACTTTACATTTAAAGCATTCTGCTTTCAATTTAGCTGGCCCTGCCATATTTTCTCTTTTTTTTTTTTTCTGAATACTCTGAATAAGATAAAGCGTTCTAGCAATGAAAACTATCCAAAAACGTTCTGACCAGTATATAAAAAAGGGGGGGGGGGTGAATTCATCCCGCGCGTAGACGCATCCACCTATTTGCAAGTGACGTTCATCCCTTCCAGAAGACTACACCTCTCCTGCTGCCGCACCGACCAAAGGTCTCCCCAGGGCCGGACAGTCCCAAACGTGTCGCAGCTACCAACTGACAAACACTCGCGACGCAGGCGTCACGGATTTTCCGCCAGGAGCGACAGCGAGATGCAGCCCCTTACTAAGTCTTACTAGTCACTCACAAGCGGCCAGACTCTTAGAATCCAGTGTTCAAGGGATATCCCACCAGACCCAGAGGCTACGCCCGAGACTTTACGCTGGCCTGGCAGCCAGCTGGGCAGTAAAGCTCTCTCACCTCAGAGCAGTACAGCCAAGCACCATCAATTGGTCACCAAAGAACGGTCGCAGGGGGCTGGTCAGGCCATTACGCGTTAGGAATGGGCTTAACGGGGCACTAGCCACACTCCAATATTAGCCCTGTTCAAAAATCAACTTTTTCTTATTTTCATAGGTTTCTGTACTTTTTCCCATGCTTTGTGATCTGAAAAGGCCGAAAATCACAACCATTTTGACCTAGGTTGTTGGGAAGCATTGCCGCATGGAGCTTTAAAGTTTCTGCCTTGAAATCGGCCAAAAGCACCAGTTCCGGGGTCCCTTGAATCATGTTTTGCACTATAACTTTTTATCTAAACAAGATAGAGCAACAAAATAGGCACCAAATTAAAGTGTTTTTAATCCTCTTTCTAACTTATACAATTATGATAGTCTTGGAACAAGAAATGGCACATTGGTACTTACAAAGATTTCAGAAATATCACAAAATTCGTTTTCTCACACTCAAGGCAGACAAGGCGCCTTATTCATGACACAAATTTGAGATTAACATTTTGTCACAAGTCTAATCGATCAAGAAGTGAAAGCATTACATGATGATTAATTTCATAATGACATTTACACAGTCAGTTGTTGAGAGTTTGTTTCTTGAAGCTGTCAAAGCGGCGTCTGTTGAACTCCACAGCTTGAAGGAGATAGTCCCTTTGCTTGGCATCTGTTGTTATGACATTTGCAAAGTCGCTCATCATCTTGACACCACGTTCAGCAATGTCATTCACCGCTTTCAGATTCTTAACATAGTCCAACGCTTTTCTGTAGTCCTCATTCTGTGGCCAAGACGTGACAGGTTCCAGAAGCCACTCGGATCCAATGTTCAGTGTGTCCAGCAGGAAATGTGATTCTGGGCCAATGAGATCAACCAGGGTGGTCTTAGCTGTGACTCTCTGGAATAGAGGCTTTCCTGTTCTGAAGCTGTCTGGCTTCTCAGTGGCATGTAACTGGGCAGCAATGTCGTGCTTCAATGTGTCACTCAATCTACTGCTGAACAGGGCAAATGGCACGACTTCCTGCGTCAGGTACCATTTGTGGTTTTTCATCTTATTAAGTACTGCATCAGCAAGCTCTGGGTCAGTTTTCTTGTACTTCAACATGTCCTGGATTAGACTTAGATCATTCACGGGAGCATCTGCAGCAGACATTGACATCATCCGTACAGGAGTGTAGAACAGCGCAAGGAAGGTGTTGAGTCTTTCCAGCTTTGATACAGTGTCTTCGTCGTACTCAAGTTGATCTGCAAACATCAGCATTTTCATGGAGTACAGGTTTCTGGCCATCCATCTGGCCTGATGAATGGCGCCTGGTCGACTCCAGCGAATACCTCGAGGAGGCGTTCCTCCAAGAACAATGACTGTCAGTTCAGCCATTTCCCTGTAGTCGGCTCTTGGAAGCCTTTCTGCTGTTAGAATGTCTTGGAGTATTTCTTCACTGTTCTTCTTTTCCTTCAGCCATTTGCTGTTGATAGCCAGCATCTTTGGGTTTTTCTTGGACAAGTCCGTCCAAACATCCTTCAGATGCTCAAACCAGGATTATCTGGCCCCTTCACCTTCCCAAACAGCTTCTCCCAAACTGCTCCTACTAGGATTTCCAGGATGTGATGTCGACAGGCCAGATAAAACACCTTTTTGTTCAGCATTTTCTCTAGCAGTTTGGCAGCTCCTCTGTGAACTCCACTGTTACTGGATGTAGTGTCAAAAACAAGGGCAGTAACATTATCCGTAAGTTCCCATGTCTCCAGTAAATTCATTGAAGCCTCAGCCTGAGCTGTGCCAGAAGAATTGTCGATGACAGGTACTCCCAATAACTTTCCTTCAGTGTATGAAGGTGGACCAGACACTAGCACAGCTAAAGTCTCTGAGGTACTTCCAGGTTCACTGCCCAAGACATCTTTGAGCAACTTTCCATCCCAGTGTAAGGCAGCGTACTGTGGGGGGTTTTCACAAAACTTGGACATGTGACTCTGGCTGATATTATACCTGGACAGCATTCTGTTGCGACGTGTTGTTGAGGTTGAGATGACGAAGTTATCCAGATCAGCCCCTCCAGCTTTCAAGGTGGCAGAAACCATGGCAGTAACTTGATTGTCTGATAAACCAAGACGATCAGCTGTATTGCAGATGACATCACATTCCATGACCTTCCTTGGAAACGTCAAAGTCACACTAGTCACAGTGTCTTGATGGTGAGAACATCCAGGACGAGGCTGATGGTAATCCATGTCCACTGTGTTAGCGTCGTTGTCAGTTGAGTCACCCCAGGTAATGTCATCCACATGAACAACTGCCTCTTGTTCTGCTGCAGCTGTAAAATAGTACAACATGTTAAGACAGTAATTGTTAAGTACATGCTAAATATCGCAATGTAGTAAAACTTAAAACTTTTTGTAACGTTCAAAGTAATTAGTTTTACCTTGTTCTTGTCTATGCTGCAGTCTTTCATTCCTCGCTGCTTGCTGCAGGGATCTTGTCTCAAAAATCTTGTCATGACCAGACATATGACCTTTCCTCTCAGTCTTTTGGTCTTCGTAGAACCTGATATCCTCATCTTTCTTCTCTCTGGATAACAGTCTGTTGTTCTGTATTTCCTGGATTGCATCTGGAGCTCCTATATCGAACAGGCTGTCTAATTCCAGCACAAATGCTCCTCTTTTTCCTCCAGGGTTACTTGCTCTTCCTTTGCTTTTCACCAGAGCACGATGTTTCTCATGTAGTTTCATGAAGAGCTTCATTGCGTTGTACTGGTCATTGTCTTGATCCTAGCCATCTGCCAGAATGGGATGATAGATTCACTGTTTCATATGCAAGGTCTTGAACCATGGGCCTCCCTGCATTTTCCGGTAAATTCTGAAGATTAAGGAAATACTGGAACGCCTGTCTGTTGGTGGGAAGCTGGGAACCACTGATAAAAGCTGAAGGTTATCCAACCAGGAAAGTTTCAGTGAGAGATCTGGTAGATGGCCCAGTTGACACCTGCCTGTGGACAGTACGTGGAGGTTCTGAGATATCAACTGTGCGCCCACGGAGCTCCCTCAGCTCCTTGCTTAATGCCATTGTGAAGTTGTAACTTGTAGATGGTTTTCTAGATTCTGATTGAGTTCTGTTGTTTCCTGAAAAATGATAGATAATTATTATTATTATTATTATTATTATTATTAATTATTATTATTTATATTATTATTATTATTATTATTATTATTATTATTATTATTATTAATTTTATGCTCTTTCATTTGATACCTAATTTGTTGCTCTATCTTGTTTAGATCAAAAGTTAAAGTGCAAAAACATAATTCAAGGGACCCCGGAATTGGCGCTTTGGCCGATTTCAAGGCAGAAAATTTAAAGCTCCATGCGGCAATGCTTCCCAACATCCTAGGTCAAAATAGTTGTGATTTTCGGCTTTTTCAGGTCAAAAAGCATGGGAAAATGTACAGAAACCTATGAAAATAAGAAAAAGTTGATTTTTGAACAGGCCTAAGTCACTCCATTCATCGCGCCCTACGCCTGGGACCCCTCCATCCCAGTCTCTCACAACCTACGAGCGTTAAATGGTGTTATTTATAGAGGTTCCAAAGCCTCTCTTCCCACGCATGAGGTAGCAGTAGGGTCCTAATAGTAAAAGAAGAGAAAAAGACTTGATACTAAAAGTTTTTTTTTTTTTAAAGTTTTTTTTTTCTTTCAGTTAGAGGAGAACAACCTTGACGTAAGCTAAAAGGACAGAGTAGGGATGGGATGTGGTCCTAGTAACCCACGGGACGGGATTGTGCAAAATACTTCACCCGCCCTCCCGAAAGAGAGAGAGAACCTAAAGGAACTGGCAGCCAGTTCCTCTAGATCCCACGACTCGGGACCGGAGGGCTGTCACACCCCAAGTATAAAGTTTACTACATCCAGAAGAAATGTGCATAACCTTTATACCCCCTGCGGAGAGAGAGAGAGAGAGAGAGAGAGAGAGAGAGAGAGAGAGAGAGAGAGAGAGCTAACACGTAATATTTTGGTAAGAGAAGAAAATTTAGAGGTTGTGAAAGAATTTAAAGATTTGAAGCATTTGATTGGCAAAAAGAGTTATAATAAGTACGTTGGAATTGAAAGTAAAGTGGATTAAAGAGGGCAACCAAGTTATGGGCGCAATAAAGCCCGGTAGAAAGAACATCTTTGAGTGTACACTGTACAGTAGATGCTCCAAGGGGCATTTATATGATGGTCTATTAATGTCAACATTAACTTATGGATGTAGAACAGAGCTTTCCAAACTGGTGTGTCGCGACACATTAGTGTTTTTTGCATTTTGAAAATTTTGATTTTTCTATCAACAAAATCGGCTACAAGATAAACCACTTACTGAAAAATTATTATCTGATATTTGATATTTGATAACAAAAATTAATTAATGTGTCGTGAAAATTGTTATGCTTAAATAGTTTGTCGCCAACGTTAAAAGTTTGGAAAGCTCTGATGTAGAACGTTAGACGTGGTATTCATTGTCAAACGTGAGGGCATTTGAGATGATTAATTTAAGAAGCATCCTTCGTATAAAACAGATTGACCGTATGAGAAATGAGAATGTTTGGGAGAGATTTAAAGTGAGTACAGTTACAGAGTTACGGGTCAACAAAAACCCTAAGATCCACTCTAGGTTAGCCCAAGAAAGGAGTAGAGAAAATAAAGGAAAAGTAGAAAAAGTAAATGAAAGTAAAGAATATTGAAAACTGATACCATGCTTACATTTATAGGCATGTAAAGCTTTCACACAGGAATAGTAATAATGGTAAGTATAGAATAGACAAGGCTCTCCCTCCTCAGCCAGCTACTGCTGACAGAAAAAGTTGTGAAATAATATTTATAGGAAAGTAGGAAAAAGTATAATGAAAGAATAGCTTCAGAATTCATTTGCACCAGGCGTATACTTGTCTCATGTACCCAATTACGCATTAGACAATGGAAAATAAAGGATAATAAAGAATAAAGTGAAAAAATCATTGGAGATCACGTGCAAAGACGTATAATATGTATAATAGTGATAATATAAGTATGAGAAGCAGAGAAAGAACGCGTCATAAATGGAAAGATGTACAGTATTTAGTAAATGTGTGAATAAACGTGGAGGTGATATAAATGTGACAAAAAAGAGTTAATGAGAAAGAGAGGACTTGAAGCGATTTGTAAGGTGTGTAAATAGAGATGCTGGTCTCACCTGACATACCATATACAGTACTAGAGGTATAGCACCAATCTTGTCATGAAAAGTAACAATATATCCGAAGGTTCGGATGGTACCCTATTCCCGATGACGATCTCTTGTATCTTTGTATGTGTAACTGATTTGAGTATTTTTCGTCCCGAGCTCACGTATCGTGCCCAGCCAGGGAGAATGGGAAATGCGTTTTTAGATATATATATATAATATATATATATATATATATATATATTAGGGTGGTCCAAAATAAAGTTTTTGAATTCTTAATTCCCACTCTCTCATTCTGTTCCTCTGTGGTAGATATCATCCCATGCAAAAAATGACCTCAAATGAAAAATGATAACGTCCTGAAATGAACTGAAATATTAAATAGATACTCTCTATATTTTTTCGTATCTGTCAGTATCATGATTTTATGATGGCGGCCAGTTGTAATTTGAAAGGAACCGGGTGCATGACGCCCTGCACATGTTGAAATCTTGTGTTTCATTTCGCGACCTCGAATAATAAGCAATACGCTTCAATTTTGGTGTGAATTATTCATTCAGGCATTGGAACATATCGGAAGGGTGGGAAGAGGAAAAAGAAAGAAAAATATTGGGTTAATTGTGGTGGACCATTAATGTATATATACTGTAGATGCAGCTCAAATCATCATTGCCAGGTATATAGATAGTCAATGTACTAACGAGGCTTCCATACGAATTTCATCACCAGTGTAAAGAAGAATGCGTCAAGTTATATTCCAATAAATTATTTAATCCATAATACTTTCACGTGCGTTAGTTTGCATTGTACAGGGTGGCCCATAAGTCCCAATCGGTTATAATTAAAGCGAAAATCCATCTAGCGGATTTAAAAAAAAAAAAAAAAAATTTTTTTTTTTTGAACTAATCAATAACTATTTCTAAACTTATAAACTTTTACTTTGTTTGATTTTGTGTTTTTGCTTTAATTATAACCGATTGGGACTTATGGGCCACCCTGTAGACACTATCATCTTTATTTATATATTAAAATATAGCAAAGTTTATCTCATTATTTATATTTTCTTGTACTTTTATTTAGGTTTAAGTTTTATACAGTCAAACAAAAAAGACTTTTCCTTTCATGTCACTTCAAAGTGGGATTAAACTGAGCAAATTATATAAGAAGGAAATATGGGGAGAAAGAGTGTGGTGTACCGCAAGGGTTTGTGGGAAGTTGGGAGTGATAAAGTGGGAAAGTTGTGCTGGGTGGGGTTCGGGAGGTGGGTGTCTTAGCGGTGGGAAGCAGATAGAGAGCTGGCTTCGTATCAGAAGAAATTAATTGGCTGAACCTGTTTCATCTCTTTTCTCGCTCTAAATCAGTTCTATTCGCATTTCATCTCACTCTAAATGTAAATGACCGGTTAGGATGCCGTTAAGGCCCAATCGTAGCAGCACCAAGTGATACACCCAAGTAATTATTAAATAGTGAATTGAAAAGTAAGTAATGCATCGTTTCAAATCTGGAAACTGTTTTCAGGTCTGCAATTCTCATTCCAAATAATCTCATTTAAATAATCTCTTTTTTGGGCATCGTCAAAGAAAGTAGAAAATGAAATGACGAGAGAAATAATCGCATCTTATATGTCTGAGATTAACGAATTAACGATCGATTTGGGATTATTCTCACTTTCATTAATCCCCTAAATTCTCTCATACTCTTTACTAATCCTTAAAGCCGATTAAAATCACTTGTAAGTTCTTTTACTATATATATATATATATATATATATATATATATATATATATATATATATATATATATATACAGGGTGCTCAAAAACTACCTACCAGTTTAAGCCTTTATTTCACCAAAACTATTGAGAGTACAAAGATAGGTCAAACGCCATTCAAATCAGCATCTCAAGCCATTTATATGACAATGTGTTCAATGTGCTGTCCCTCCACTTCGACGACTTTTCGCAACCTCATCCCAAATTCGATACCACGCTGTGAAGAACATCTGTCGAAATGTCGACGATTTGACGTTTAATCGATGATTTCAGCTCCTCCAAAGTCTTTGGGTTGCTCTGGTAAACTCTATCTTTGAAGTATCCCCACAAAGAGAAGTCACACGGGTTGATATCAGGCGAATAGGCAGGCCAATCAATGACTGATGTTAAACAAATGGCATGAGTAGTATAGTGTGTCAGCAAATTTTCATCGAATTCTATTCATTCGTTTCGAAGAAAATGTAAGTTAATGTTGGTAGGTACCTTTTGGGCCACCCTGTATATACGTATGTTAACAGGTTAAATAATATGTAAAAGATAGACTTCAGTATTTTTTACAAAGCACGCTTTGCCCATACACCCATTCAAGGTGTGAGCAACTCGCAGCATCATTGTCAAACGTATAGAGGGTGAACGCGTTAGCATAATCCAATTAGCTAGCTGCCAGCGTCTTAATCATCTCCTTACTTGTGTTATCAACTTTGCATTGCATGCCTTTATATGTATATAATTATTATCCTCATGACCATATGTATATATATATATATATACAGCTGATGTTCAACCCTTACAAATTAACTCCGGAGGAAGATTTGTCAGTGAATAATTGATGAAACTTGAAAGGATTTTTTGTACTTCTCATTATATTTTCATATTATCATTAAGCTTCTACGTAATATCAGGGTGAAATCTCAATGTATTAATCAATGTTAATAATAACTTCGAATTATCAAAATCTCCTTTTTCGAATTTGTTTAATTAAAAAAATTTCTTTTGTATTTTCGCTTTGTTCATTGACGATTACAGGATGAAAAGACTTCGTTTGCTGACTGTACGTGCGCAAACGCTATCCTGTCATATCGCAGACAATAGAATGGAAGCATGATAGCTGATTGTATCTACTCGTTGTCAGTTTCCAAAACTTTCATTCATATCTGTTGCCGTTTTGACTATAGAAGGATAACAGTCATGCATTAAAACAGTTTCCCAACTGGGTTAATAATTATTGGCTTTGTTTAACCTCCTTCGCAACATCTAAGGTCATATGACGGAGGGGGACCTACAGCTTTACGTAGAATCCGAATCACGGGTCGCTACATAGTCTGGACGCAGCGGACGTCTCCCATCCAACTACTATCCGACCCAGTGGCGCTTAACTTCGGTGATCAACGGGAAGCGATGTTACGACATTGGCTACGACGTAGCCCTCCCATCCGCGGTGCCACGAAACAAGCACAGATAACACTGGGATGCCTTGAGCATGAAAATGTTGGAGACCGCTGCATTAAAGTATGGTAAAACTTACTTCTATATAAAATTCACTATTTAATTTGGAAGTGATCTCCAAACTGTTTGTATCATTCTGATTGACTCCCAGAATATAATGTGATTATATACTCTCATTACCATATATTAACAAGTTCATCAACACATTTATAAAATTTCAACTAAATTTAAAGTTTAGCATTTGCAAATATATATATTTAATAATTAATACTTAATAATTAATAATGATTACTATAATTCACCAAAAAAATGTGTCTGTCTGTCCGTTTGTTCGCAGAAAAAACTTTTACGTTTCTGAACCGATTTCGACCAAACTTCGTATGGTGGATGGGGATGATGAGTAATGAACAAAAATATATGTGTGACCAGCCGCCTCCCACCAATTACTGGGCTCGAAGGCCCCAGCACCGCGATAAAACTATAGAAAAGAACGCAGCCATGAAAATCTTGAGCTTCAAATTGTGTCAAGATTTGTGAAGCTTAAGACTTCCACGACTGCGTTCTTTTCTATAGTTTTATTGACCAAATAATTGACTCCCCAGTAATTTGGGGGGACTGCGGCCCCCCAATTACTGTTGCTTCAATTATTTGGTCCAACCCCCAATTACTGGGCCTGAAGACCCCCAGCACCGCAGGTCTAGCTAAATGGGCCCGTTGGGCCCTGTTTAGCTAGTAATAATAATGACTAAAAATGTATTAATTGCGTAATACAATGGAGTAGGTAGAGTGCATGGTGGACGGGTAGTGGGTAGATGGAACCAGGATGGGGAAAGAATAATTGATTTTGCAACAGCATATGACATGGCAATTGCAAATACCTTCTTCAAAAAGAGACGGGAACATCTGATTGCGTATAAGAGTGGCGGACGTGAGTCCCAGATTGACTATATGCTGTATTCAAGATCTACTCGTAAGTTGAAGGAAGTTGTGAATTGTAAGTTGATCACGGGTGAAGAAGTAACACCACAACATTGTGTTGTGGTAATGGACCTAAGGGTAAATGGAACAAGAGGAGGTAGGCCAAATATTGTACCTAAAATCAGATGGTGGAAATTGAAGGAACAAGAGTACAAGGAGGCCTTTAGAGAGAGAGAGAGAGAGTACTGAGGGAATTAAGAACACAAGGATTGGACGACGTTGATGGCTGGTGGCGAGAAAATGCTAAGGTAATAAGGAAAGAAGGAAGAGAGGTGCTGGGAGTGTCATCTGGGAACCGCCAGAAAGATAAAGAAACTTGGTGGTGGAGTAAAGAAGTGCAGGATAAAGTGAGAGAGAAGAAAAAAGCGTGGAAGACATGGGTCAACACAGGGGAAAACCAAGACAAAGAGAGGTATAAGAGAACGAAGGAAGAAGCTAAGACTGCGGTGGCAAAGGCCAAAAGCGAAGCATACAGAGATGTATATGAGGAACTTGAAACAAGAGAAGGGCAAAAGAAAGTATTTAAAATAGCAAAGACAAGAGATAAGGCAACTAAGGATATTACACATATAAGGCAAATAAAAGATGAGCATGGTGGTGTGATCTCTGATATGCAGGATATTAAGGCACGGTGGAAGGTTTATTTTGAAAGGTTGTTGAATGAGGAAAATTTTAGATTGATAAGGGAAGAAGGGTTACCAAACGAAGGAATGGTTATGTGTGTGGGAAGAGAAGAGGTGGAGAGAGCATTGGACACAATGAAAAATGGGAAGGTTACAGGTCTGATGAGATACCAGTGGAAGTTTGGAAAAGTTTGGGGGTGGAAGGAGTAGACATCCTTAGCGATTTGATGCGCAAGATATATGACCAGGAGAGTGTGTCAGAAGAGTGGAGGAAAAGCATACTGGTCCCAATATTTAAAGGGAAGGGAGATGTCCAGGAATGTACAAATTATCGAGGGATTAAACTGATGTCGCACGCAATGAAGGTCTGGGAACGGATTGTGGAGAGCAGGTTGAGGGAAGAAACAAGCATAGCGGAAGAGCAGTTTGGCTTCATGCCGGGAAGAGGGACAACGGATGCCATTTTAGCACTTAGACAGTTGATGGAAAGATATAGAGGGGCAGAGGAAGTTGCACATAATGTTCATAGATCTAGAGAAGGCGTATGATAGAGTACTGAGGCAAGAGGTGTGGAGGTGTTTAAGAGAAAAATTAGTGCCGGAGAAGTATGTGAGGTTGGTGCAGGATATGTACGAGGGGGCATGTACTCAAATATGATGTAACGCAGGATTGACGGAAGGTTTCGAAGTGAAAGTTGGTGTCCATCAGGGATCGGCCCTGAGCTCATACATCTTTGACACTGTTATGAATGTAATGACGGAGGAGGTGAGGGAGCAGGCGCCATGGTGTATGCTCTTTGCCGACGATGTGGTTTTGTGTGCAGAGAGCAGAGAGGAGGTGGAGAGGAAGCTGGAAAGGTGGAGAGCAGCACTAAAACCGAGGTTTGAAGATTAGTAGGGCGAAGACAGAGTACATGAAGTACAATGCGGGACAGGGGCAGAGAGATGAGGTGCGACTCCAAGATGAGGTAGTGAAGAAGGTGGAAAGTTCTAAATATTTGGGATCGTGGGTAGAGGATGGTGGAGAGCTGGTAAGGGAAGTGAATAATAGAGTACACTCAGGATGGAATAATTGGAGGAAGGTGTTTGGGGTACTGTGTGATAAAAGATTATCAATAAAATTGAAAGGTATTCAAGGCGGTAGTGAGGCCTGCAATATTGTATGGTGCGGAAACGTGGCCTATGAAGAAGAATCTAGGGAAAAGGATGGATGTAGCAGAAATGAGGATGTTGAGATGGATGTGTGGGGTTACGAGAAGCGATAAAATTAGAAATCAGTTTATTCGTGGAACGACGAAAGTAATAAAGGTGTCAAAGAAAGCTCAAGAGAGAAGGCTTAGATGGTTTGGACATGTCATGCGGAGAGAGGAGGAATATGTTGGGCGACGAGTTATGGAGATGGAACCACCTGGAAGAAGGAGAAAGGGAAGGCCGAGGATGAGATGGAGAGAGTGTGTGGAGGGTGATATGAGGGAGCGAAATCTGGCGGTGGATGTGGCGTTGGACAGAAATGAGTGGCGAAGGCGGACTAGGAACAGCGACCCCACTTAGGCGTGGGAAAATGCTGCTGACAAAGAAGAAGAATGTTCAAGTGCACGAAACTTTATCAAAACTGTTTGGGTATGAGAACCATTTTAGCAGCAAAAATGAGTCTCCCATCCATATATATATATATATATATATATTGTTGTTAACGTAATTACAGAAGAAAATATAGACCCAATCTACAATAAACAGCGCAAAAATGTGAAACAGCAAAGCGTAATGGTACACGATAATACAGTAAAATATGCAGTTCGATGCATTTTAGACCTGTTCAAAAGATTGTGATTCTCGTAAACGAATAGTTCAGAATTTGAGCGAGTAAAACTGAATCAGACTGTAAATCATGGCCAGAAAACAAAAGGAATGTCCTTCCAAACCATCGACTCTGCAAAGACCTAATCAGGCAAACGCGCAAGGACTAGCGAAGCAAGATGCAGTGGAAGAGTTGAGTTTAGTTCTTTGACGCGAAACGCAAAATAATTTCAATATAATTTGCGTCATGAACTCTAACTTTTAATTTCATTATTCGGTTGGTTTGGTTTTACGTTACAAATTTCTCGTACACACAAACATCCACACACAAATATATATATATATATATATATATATATACTGTGTATATATAAAAGGAAGGCTGGAAAATTAAATTGTTATCGTTCCTATATTTTTTGTGTCAAGACTATTCTTCACACTTATATCGATTTCCAATATCTATATATTCTTTCGATAAAGATACAATTCAGATTTCAATATAAAAATAACGATATTCATTTAATGTATTTTCCTTGCGGAATAAAAAATATCGTACAGCAAAATAAACGTATAACTTCCACTATACATACTAAAAGTTGTAAATTCTGAGCAGCGAGAGCAAAATGCATCGAAACAAAGATATTGTGTCTGCCTCGCGGGTTGCGTCTGCCTCGCGGGTTATATACAATATATATATATATATCGTAAAGAACGACGCTTGTATAGGAGATATTCCGCGCAAGACGAGAAAGAGAAAACAACAAATGACCGGCAATCGGAAGATCCCGGGTTCGATTCCCAGGTGGTACTTCATTTTTTCATTGTTGTTTTCTCTTTCTCGTCTTGCGCGGAATATCTCCTATACAAGCGTCGTTCTTTACGTTATTTATACTGCGTGTTCTTTGCAGTTGAATATGTATAATGTTACGGCAAGCGGGAGGTGCCCCCTTGGGGCATTGGTTTCTGCGAGTATGTAGAGGAATTACGGCATTTGGAAGAGTGGAGTCCATGGTGTAGTGGTTATCGCGTCTGACCGGCAATCGGAAGATCCCGGGTTCGATTCCCAGGTGGTACTTCATTTTTTCATTTGTTGTTTTCTCTTTCTCGTCTTGCGCGGAATATCTCCTATACAAGCGTCGTTCTTTACGTTATTTATACTGCGTGTTCTTTGCAGTTGAATGTATATATATATATATATGTTGTGGCCATCTGGTTTCGTATTACATGCCAAAATATGTTAAGGAAAAGTTTCTCAAAATTAGGTTCCAAACTGGGGACCGTTTAGACACTAACCAGGAACTTAGTGGCGTTCTTCTGACCCTATCAGGCGCGGATACATTGCGGGGGGGGGGGCGGGGGCACGGGGGCTTAACTATTCTGCTTTAACCTGAATGACATCTCATATTCTAATAATTAATAATTTTAAGTATTATTGTACAATATTATATAATATTGGACTGGCAAATTTACATGACACCGACATGACAAATCCTAAATCCCCCCCCCCCCCCCCCCACCTCCGCCCTGTATCCGCGCTTGCCTATATACCAAAAAGCTTTACCAAACGAGGAACCCGTGCGTGTAATGTTTGGAACCTTTGTTTTTTGGAACATTAAAGTTACAAATGCTCATTTAAGTATACTTTAACTTGAAGGCTTTACGAGCTTTCTTGTTAAGTTAGGTCTCCCTCTGTCGCATGACCTTTGTCGTTATATACGAAGGTGGTTAAAACAATCCCAAACATCAATATTAATCGTTCGCCTTGCATTCTGTAATACAGGACTTTTTTTTATCCAATAGGCATATACAAGCTATGGACGCCTCACAGTTCGTGATTATGTGTGCACGAAGGAAGCGGCCTTAGGACATCTGATCGACTTGATATTCTATCGACAACTTATTGTTAGGTTAGATTAAGTTAGGTTAGGTTAAGTTAGGTAAGGTTACGTTACGTTAGGTTAAGATAAGTAAGGTTAGGTTAGGTTAAGTTAAGTAAGGATAGATTAATTTAGGTCGTTAATGTTTTAGAGCGTCGATGTCTTGGTCTTGTCGACGAAATGGGAGGGTAGAGATCCGAAAGCAGAACAAATATGGTTCTTTAGGGATGGGCTTAGCAAAATAGTAATTACGTTAAAATCTGAATGCATTTCGAAGAGGGGGGGCAATTGAGTAGAAAAGTATCGGCTGGTTGGTTTTTCCGTTTAACGTCCTTCGTCCACTAGAGGGCGCTGAGACGGGAAACTGGGTCGAACTAAATAAATTGCGCGCAATGGGCTTGTACAGCACACTGACCCATCATTATTTTTAAAACTGGCTGGGAAAAATGGCTTGAAAAGGGCTTCCTGCTACTATACGATGTATTTTTTTTTGTAAATTGGCTCTATTTCTGAATCCCCTTATATATATATATATATATATATAATATATATATATATATATATATATATAAGGCGTCGCGCGGCACAATGACGAATCAATTAACGGGCGAAAATTTCATTTTCTATACCATATAGTAAACTTCAACCTTTCTTCTGTCATGTACCAGGTCGTCTTTTGGCGTATTCGTCATTGTATCACTGCAAAAATGCAACAAAATCAATCAAAATTCGTCCATTCTTTATAAAGTTATTGTTATAATCTTCCAATCTTTATATCCTTATTGCTATTTTACCTTATGAAAACTTTAAACGCTTCTGTTTTATCATTTATAATGTTATAATGTTTCAGACCAATAAAGACCCTAGGATCCACTCATGGCTGGTCTACCTAACTGTGTTCGTAATTGTGTATTGTGCATGTCCTCCGTGGTGGCGGAGAGGACCTACAATTTTACGTGGGTTCCGAACCACAAAGCCTTAATTTTACTACCTTAAACTATACCCAATCTATCAACATATGCGTCTAATCAATTTTTAAACATGTTTATAGACGTGCTACTAATTACTTCTACCGGCAAACTATTCCAGCTATTTACTATTCTATGCGTAAAAAAGTTTTTGGCAACTGCTGTCTCGAACCTTCTACTTGTCAACTTACACCCGTTATTTCTAGTCCTATTATATTGAGATATTTCGAAAAAGCTATCTCTATCTACGTTATCGAACCCATTCATAATTTTGAAAACCTGGATTAGATCACCCCTTAGCCTCCTAGTCTCGAGTGTAGTCAATTTTAACTCCTTAAGCGTATCCTCGTACGACTTTGACCTAAGCGACGGAATCATCTTAGTTGCTCGTCTTTGAACTCTTTCGAGTTTGTCTATATCTTTTCGCATATGCGGATTCCAAAATTGGATCGCGTACTCATTCACTATTCATAAAATTACTTACAAAATTAAAAACAAACATCGAATTACATCTATTTTAATAAAGTTATGAGTATTCAAATTTTCACAGACTTTAAAGCAGTTTTCCTCGAAACTTTGTTTTGGCACATTCGTCATTGTGCTGCGTGACGCCTCATATATACAGGATGTCCCAGAAGTCTTGGAGGTTTTTTTTATTTGGCTATAACTTTTTTCTTTTTTGATTAATTTATTTATTTTTATTTTTCAATTGAAGTACCCTTGCTGCGATTAATGAAAATGGAATCCTGGACAGTTCAACAAAGAGTGGCTATTGTGGAACTTTATTTGACAAACAACTCTTCTATCGTTGCCGCTCAAAGAGCTTTCGATTAAAATTCACACACGTTCTGCTCCTTCTGATCGAGCTATTCGACGGTACGTCGCTAAATTTCGTATGGGAAAGGGTCAGGAAGACGAACCACGGACTGGGCGTCCTCGGACAAGCCGAAGTCCAACTCTGGTTGAGATGGTTCGTGAAAGCGTTGAGGAAAATCCACATCACTCCGACGACGCAGCCAGGAATTAAACATTTCAAGAAGTTCTTTACATCGAATTTTAAGAGAGGATATCAATCTTTACCCGTACAAAATTAAAATTGCTCAAGAAATTAAACCACAAGATTATCAGAGTCGGATAACGTGCGCTAATGCGATTTTAGATTTATGCAATGAAAACGAAGATTTTCACCAGATATTAAATTTGTAATTAAAATCGCAATAAATATATTTTCAAGTACAGTATTACAAACCTTTTTTATTTGATCCCCAAACAAAAAAGTTATAGCCAAATAAAACCCTTCCAAGACTTCTGGGACGCCCTTTATATATATATATATATCAGTGGCGACTGGCGTATAGGAGCGATGGAGCGGTCGCTCCCCCTTGCTTGAAACGATAAATATTAATTTAACAGATAAAAAATATATTAATTTTAAGATATTAAAAAAAATATTCTTGAAATATATTTAAAAATTCATGTGGCATATCATGATTCATGAGGCATTTTGAGTAAGCCTTCATACAGTACATAATATTCTAAACTTATAGCACAGCTTCTACCAGCGTACTGCTGTTTGAATACAAAATAATATTGCAGCCGAATGGAGCGATAGATTTTTCGCTCAAGTAAATATAAATATATTTTACTGTTGTAATGAAAATATAAGTACAATCGCGAATTTTTTTATAATAACTTCATTTTTACTAATAGTTACTTCAGTAATAATGATATAAGCCATTTATATGTATTTTATTAAAATTATTACTTATTTGTAATTAACTAGAATTGTACGTCTGGCATAGCCGCATATGTTAATACAAGTACAGTACTCTTGTGAGCGGCAGTTGGATTCGCACTAGCCTATTGTGAGTCCGTGTTGTCGTACAGTGGTACATTATTATAGTCAAATTTATTCAACAATTATTTTTATATTTTATTAAAAAAATTTTTAATACAAATTTATGGCTTCTTTTGACATATAAGTACCGTACGGAAGCACCATGTGATTGTTTATGTACTAGAATTCTAAAAATTATAAATTTTATGAAATCGCACCCCCATACATTTATACCACGAGTCGCCACTGATATATATATATATATATATATATATATATATATATACAGGGTGTCCATAAATGTTTACCCTGAAAACAGTATGCTCTCATGTTTTAATGACGAATTTTACATCCGTTTTCTTTTTACAGGTGCTCTCGTACACGCATAGAGTTTCTGTGCTGGTGTGTTTTGTCTACCGCATTCGCCGCTACGAGCGCTGTAGTAGCTGTTCAGTGGTAGAGTCAACAGACATAATGTGCGTATTTGGGGATCGGAAAACCCACGTGCCGTAAGGGAGCATATTCGGGGCAGTCCGAAGATCAATGTCTGGTGTGGACTAATGCATGACCAAATAATTGGTCCTTTCTTCTTCGCTGAGAACACTGTTTCCGCAACTGTGTACCTGGATATGCTCACCAATTACGCCATCCTCCAGCTGCAGGACAGGCAGCCAACTGTCATCTTCCAACAAGATGGGGCACCCCCTCATTGGGCGAATGTTGTTCGTGAAACTCTCGACGTAACATTTCTAAATCGATGGATTGGCAGGGACCGGCCAATCCCATGGCCCCCAAGATCACCAGACATTACCCCGCTGGATTTCTTTCTCTGGGGTCATGTTAAAGATTTGGTTTATGCAACAGTTGTTCCAGATATCAGGACATTGCGAGAACGCATTACGGATGCAATTGCAACAGTTAACCCACAAATGTTGGAAAATGTGTGGCGTGAGTGTGAATACCGTTTAGACATTTTACGTGCCACTAGGGGTGCACATGTAGAAGCTTATTAAGTTCATTAACACTGTATCAAAACTCTATATGTTTATCTACTTATGATTAAAACTGTGTTTGAATATAAGTATTTATTTAAAAGTTATAGCATGCTTTAATCAGGGTAATCATTTATGGACACCCTATATATATATATATATATATGGCTTTTTTTTTACGGAACTCTCCGGAACGGCATTCTGGTATCTTTTATTTTCAATATTCCCATTTTGGAGGGGGGGGGGGTATATGAAATTTTTTTAGGAATAGGAAGTACGGATGGTTATGGAGTGAGATGGGGGTAACAAAAGGCAAAGGTTGTAGGAAATTTAGAGCAGAGTTCCAGAACCTTTCTTTCCAGAATTAAAGCACTATATATATAATATATATATATATATATATACTGAACCTTGCCTCAGAAACACAAACTAAATGGGTTCTGGGAAAGGTGGGTGTGTTTCTAAAACCTTCCCTGGTTCTCCCTTAATGTGTATGGTAAATTTAGTATAGATTACACGAGCCATTTAGGCGTGTATAAACGAACATAGAACAGCGAGACAGACACCATCCAAACATATATAAATAAGATATATATATGTATATATGCGGCGAAATCCATGGTTTTGGTTGTGTTGAGATATTTTACGCCGGTAAATGAAAGCAATAAAGCTTGAGAATGCTCCATTGATTGGAGCGAAACGTCGCTACTCCTGCTTTCATTTCCCTGCGCGAAATATCTCCTAAGATTTATAAGATCCATAAATGCGGACAGTACCAAATGAGTATTTGACACCGCTTCTGCAGTGGCTGGCTACGCCAGGCTTTTCAGTAAACACTTAATATACCAGCAAGAAAAAAAAATAGCTGGTTTCAAAGATGTAATCTCTTAACCACCTCTATGTGGCAGACGAGTGATTTAAATCCACGCTTCTCAAACTAGGGGTCGCGTAAATATTATTGGGGCAATGTTCCCTCTAAGCTGTGCGCGTGTGCGCGCGCACAAGCGTTGTGAAACCCGCGCACACAGCAAAATAAAATGCGCACAGGCTCAAGCGTATCATGAGTCACGACAGTAAATGAAGTAATTTAAAAAATATACCGTCACACAAGGTCTGACCATTTGTATCAACATACTCTATAGTCGCTCTTTTAAGTATTAACCCCTTCCGCCCGACTTCGCCGACGTTCGCACAATTACCGCAATACGGATTTTTTTTACTCTATGTATTTGCATTTTTTTTCTAATTTTATACATTAACACATTGAATATAAACCTTCTCTTTCTTATTTTTGCATAAAAACGAATAGTAATTATCTCATAATTCCTATTTTGTGAATGGATAAAATCATGTATTAATCTTGATAGTCTATTTTAAATTGCTAAATGCTAAAAATTGTATTGAGAAATGATAACTAAAATAGTCATTTTCAATTAATGTATTTTTATTTTATTTCTTTATTTTGTTGAATTTTATTTTACTATTTTTTATTTTATTCATATTTTTAGAATGGATAAAATGTTTTCTTTTTTAAGAATATATAATATTGTAAACAGTTTTTTAATATCCATTTAATAGTACCGTAATGATCAAGCTATCACCTTATGGAAATAATATTTATTAAGTATTTAATATTTATATATATTTAATTTTGAAGATAATAGAGCTCAGAAAAGTTTGCACAATTTTTTACCATGAATCTAAATGTATGCTCAACGAAAATTTCTTGCGCACACGAACTAAAAAAAATTAGAGGGAACATTGATTGGGGGTCGCAGAAACATTTGAAAATATTATTTTTTCATAAATATACAGTGTTAGTACCTATTGCTTTTATGACATTGAGTGAAGGGTCGCGAAAAAATTTGTCTGATCCAAAGGGGTCGCAAGTGAAAAAAGTTTGAGAAGCCCTGATTTAAATGACAATTTTGAAATCAGCACGTTTCATTTTGGGGCTGATATATATATATAAATAAAACCTTTGGTTAGCTTCCGCCTGAATTGCTTATTCTTGGGAAGGTCAAGCTTTTCACTCCACCTTAGACCTACAGTTTAACGTGGAATCCGAACCACGCCCCACCAGCAGCCCATCGTCTTAACCATTAGGCACCCAGGGTCCCATTTATCTACCAACCACTTTCTTTATTGTGTGGAAGGATGAACAGCTGCGTTTTGCTGCGCGCCTGCTGCCGTCACCGGGTCTCGATCCCAGGGCCGATGGATTCATATTCAGCGACGCTAACCACTACACCACCACCACCACTATATGTATAGTGTGTGTTTGTATTTATTTCTAAGATTTCTATATATTTCAAATATATATACACACACACATACGAAGCACAGTTAATAAGTGCCCAAATTGTTTCGTTAAAAGCACAATCAATAAAATCCTTGCATTTGAACACATTTTAAGTGTAATAATAACCGCACTTAACTAAGATGGGAAGTCAAAAGGCAATAAGGTAGGAAACTAGCAGCTAGTGGGACTTTCCATCTTATTTAAGTGCAATATTGCGTTTAAAATGTATTCATTCACTCTATAAAGAAGAGGGAATTGAATGAATCATAGTGAAACACGGTTAATACTGGCCTCATGAACCTTTCTCTTTTATTTTTTAAGCCAAGAATGAACAGAATCGACTCGAAAGAAAAATATTTGGTATCCAAATCAAAAGTTGCACATCATTTTGGCACACACTGTATATATATTTTTTTTTCAGTGAATCATTTGCGGATAAATTCTTTAAAAAAAAAATAATAAAAAGCAACAGAAACAGCGTAAAAAGTCGTTTGATTTGTTAATTAATTGAATGTAAACAGCAAACTAGCATTGACGAAGAATCTTCAAATTATTCTCTTCATTACTGTTAAATTCTGTTCGAAGTTAAATTTTAACTTAAAAAATTAATTGGTTTACGGAGAGGCGTGCGTTTAACATGTTAATTTAAAGGGCTGTGAATGAAGTTTTATTAAACGTTAGCAAACTCAGCGTTCGATAACGGCTGTTTAACACAATCTTGTTTCATGTTAAAAGAATTAAAATGCATAAAAAGCATTACCTGTAATATTCTTCACCGAGTTTCGTTTACCTGAAGAAGGTTGGGTTTGGAGTTGTTTCATATTCTTCGTAACATGGGATTCGAACCACGGGCAACTAGCGAACAGACCCAACATCACTCGAACACGCAGCTCTAACGGGAAGTGGAATTTGGATGTAACCACGACGAAATACCTTTTTATCTCAAGAATCTTGAATATTTATCATGAAATATAATAACTTAAACTACTAAACTACTTAACTAAACTAAAATAAACTAAGACAAACTAAAATATAGTAATTTAAACTACTTGTCACTAAATAATCCAAAATTAAGCGTTAATGCCAACATTGTGTAAACCTGTATTGATATAATGTATACGGTATCTTATGTAATGTGTTCTTTCTGAATAATTATTATGGATCACCTGAAGATCAGGGCCCCCAGCCTTCTTTAGTTAGCCTTATAAGGCTAACTAACGAAAATATCACGACCTAACCTAACCTAACCAATCGTTAGATCAACTGTACGCCCTTGACAATTGTTAGTTAGGTCGTGATATTTTCGTTAGTTAGCCTTATAAAGCTAACTAAAGAAGGCTGGGGGCCCTGATCTTGAGGTGATCCATTATTATTATTATTGTTACTACTTTTATTATTATTATTACTTTTATTGGTATTATTATTATAGTATCTACAGGGTGATTCAAAAGTCAGGTTACATAGGGCTTTTCTGTTTCTTTGCAGGTAAATGAGGTAATTGATGTGATATTCCTAGCTGGCTCGTTGAGCTACAGAGACGTCGCAGCGGACGTATCAAACATGTGATGTGACTATTCCCCTGTATCATTACATAATACAGTATTTCCCTATGTAATCTGACTTTTGAATCACCCTGTATAGTAAATACAGCAACATCAAGTGGCTTTCTATATAAATCCTTCTTCACCCTAATTGAATCAAAGGTGCACTTAACTTTCGTTTAAAGATACGATATAATAAGAACCACGAAATAAAAATATTTTGTATAAGTTAAAACGCAAGAATGTCACAATAATAATTCGGGCCCAAATTGTATTATAAACTCCTTTTCCAACAAGAAAAGAGTTAAAAAGTTATCAAAGGGGAATCCTCTTCACGTTAAAGACTTTACAAATTTATAATGAAATTGACTTTTAGGTAAAATCTTTTGGGAAAAGGTAATTACATTGAGAAGATTAATTCGAAAGCTTTGATTAAATTAGCCTTAATTAATTGCTTCTCTTAAATGGTTTTCGAAACTTTACGTAAAATGTTTGGTTTGTTTATAGAGAAAGTTTGGGTTTTGTATATATGTATTTATACAGTATATATATATATATATATGTGGGGGGGAGGATGTCGGTGTGTGTGTGTGTGTGTGTGTGGGTGTGTATGTTACGAATACACAGGTACATGTACACGCAGCACAGTGTATATATATATATACATACACACCATATTTCCCGGCGTTTGAGGCACAAACTAGAAGAAAGGAACTACATAGATTCGTTTTTGAGCAGTGCGAATGGAGACTAATATTATTCCAGAACTCGGTGCCTAGATAGTTTCTTACTGACGAATAAGCAAAAGTATGTAAGTATGAATTGATGCAAGAAGTAGGTGTGTGTGTATGTAGGTGTGTGTGTGTGTAGGTGTGTGTTTGTTTCTGGGAATGTTTAATGTCTTTCATAACGCCGAAAGTCATATGACAACAGGAACCGACAGCTTTACATGGGATCCATACTACGGATCGCTACGTAATCTGGACACCGAGGACGGTCTCCCTTCCAACTACTCTCCAGACCCAATGTCGCTTAACTTCGCTGATCGACGAGAAGTGGTGTTTCGATATGACCAAAATGTAGCCTGTGAGAAATAGGCTCCAAAAACACCTAATGAAGGTGAACTGTTTGGTAGTACAAACTACAGATGAAGAAAAATCTTAAAACATCGAGTCTCTATTCTTCGTTATTACATTTTTCCTCCCACTAAACTACAATTAGCCTCTTCTATCTCTCCTTCACTTCCTCATCAGTTGCAGTTATTGGTAAACAACGTGAAGGCAATGGCATAATTCTTTTCCAGATTCCACACTCGCCTCAGTATTTTCAAATTTATTTGTTTCTGGATCTAGTCCACCATACTATGTTCACTTGCCAAGTTTGTCATTTAAGACCAGTTTCATGAACTGTACAAATAATTTATGAACATATTTCGTACTGGTACTCTATCTCTCTACAAACTACAATTCATACTTTTCCTGAAAGTTGTTAACTCATACGTAATGGTCTGTTCTCATTTGTGAAATTATTGTCTACAATAATCTACGAAAGGATCAACTGAAGATCCGTCACCCCAGCCTTTTTTAGTTAGTTTATAAGGCTAACTAACGAAAATATCACGACCTAACCTAACCAATCGTTAGGTCAACTGTACGCCCTTCACGACTGGTTAGGTTAGGTCGTGATATTTTCGTTGGTTAGCCTTATAAAGCTAACTAAAAAAGGCTGGGGTGACGGAGCTTCATTCAGGTGATCCCTACGAAATATTAAGTTATGTATAAGTGATGTTGTGGGAATTATTTGACCTTCTTCCTAACGGCAAAGGTCATGTGACTGAAGAGACCTACAGCTTCAGGCGGGATCCGAACCACGGGTCGCTACATCATCTGCACGCAGAGGACGGTCACCCATCCAACTACTACCCAGACTCAATGTCACTTCGATGATTTACGGGAAGCGTTGTTGTGACGTAGCCACGAGTAGCTCAAGTTACGTATAAATATAAATAACTTATTTAGAAATATTGATCAAGTTAGTGACTGATAAATTGCAGCTGACGAAATTGTTTAAATTGTCTGTGGAAGATACTCACATTCACTTTAGAGTATTTTAATCAGTCCAAAGTGTCCGTATGGGGTTGCCGCTCTTTGCAACTAATGCGTTTGTCTGTCTTCATTAAATTCTATGGTTAAACGACTGTCCTTCTAACTTTAAACATGAGTAAATGACACATTTCTTTTTTAATCCAGAAATGGACTGTCCGAAACCAGTCTGGGAAATGGGGAGAGGTGTGCATTGACGATCCCGCTGCACGTAATGCATTTAGCTTGCCCCAGTTCTTCTCTTTTTAAAGGGTACTTACTTTCCCGTGATTGGTGGCGTTATTGCCCGTCTCAGTGCTCTCAGATGGACGAAGGATGCAAAACAGAACAACCAACCAACCATTTCTTTTGTTAACGTCTTATGATCACGTTCCTTTTTCCTTACCTGCTTCAGTTAAAAGTCAGTCACATAGCGTTTACTTCGAGAACTGATTCAAGTTACACGCTGTCTTTATAGAGTATGTAAGAGAAAAAACACAAAAAAGGACTTTTCTTTCGAAATGTATAACAATACTAAATCACGATTTACTGACCTCACACTGCAACTTTTGACTCTTTCATTTCATGAAGTTTTAGGGCCTCTTTGTGGCCATATCGCGATACCAATTCCCTTGGATCAGCGAGCTTAAGCCACATTGGGTCTGGCTAATAGTTGAATGGGTGACCGTCCTTTGCGTGCAGATGATATAACGATCCGTAGTTCGGATCCCACGTGAAGCTATACGCCCCCACCCCTCCGTTACACGACCTTTGCAGTTACGAAGGAGGTTAAACGACCCCTGAAAACACACATTTATTAAGTTTCAAATCTAATTAATTTTCAGCATTGACCAACGTATCATTTATAGCTTTAAATGAGTTTGTATTATAAAAATTTTCCTACAGACAACCTTTATTACAGAACTGCCTACTCTAAAATGATAGACGTTACATTCGGTTGAATCTTAAATAAACCGATCATCCCAAAAGGCGTAAGAATTGTTTTAGTACCTAAAGATATATTTCCTCATTTCTTCGCAGGATACCGAAATTATTATATGGTGTCCATAAATTATATATTTTTACAAATTCAATTCAATTTTTAATTAAATTTGTAAAGGTAATTTATGGTCACCCTGTATATACCAACTATGACATGTTGAAAATGTGCAAAAAATCTAATAAACTTTCCAGTACATGTCTAACAACAGGATGGGAACGCATATCTGTAAAAACTGAAACTCGCCCAAAAACTTTGGTCGATGAATGTTTGTGTTGATCACATAAAACACGTCGACATTCTAAAAACTAACAACCTAACCTAACCTAACCCAATCTAACTTAATCTAACACAATATACTTGTCGATAGACTGTCAAGTCGATCAGATGTAATCTCGCCAATTTTACAGCAGAATTTCAGTGCACTATCGATAGTATACTATAATGATGTAAAGCGGAAGTAATGTACATCAGTAGTATGCCCGAAAAAATGTCGAGTGCAATGGAACTGCATGCAACAGCGCAGCAGTACATCTTGCAACATTGCAATATTGAACATTGTATACAGCATGATGAGTTTTTATGACCCCCCCTTCACTCCCCCCAGAAAAAAAAATATATATACAGTATATATCTGTGAACTCCAAGGGTAATCTAACCTAGCTGCTCAGTCGCACAAAAAAAAAAAAATATATGTATATGGGTGTGTATGCCTGTATAGAAAAGCATCTTATTATATATATATTATATATATATTATATATGAGTTGTATGTATGTGAACCCCAAGGGGTATCCTAACTTAAGGCAGCTCAGGCCCACAAAAGTATATATATATATATGATGCAAACCCACAAGGAAAAAGAAAAACAATTCCAAGGCCTTTCGTGCATTCAGAGCTACACCTCGTCAGGGAATGAAGAGAGAAGGCAAGATGCCCATAAATACTATATACAACGTAGCGGAAACCAAAAGAATTAGCACATACTTAACAAGAGTTAACGAGAGGAAAAAGGAATTTTAACAAGATATTGTCAATTTTATACATCCCCGCACTGTTATTGAAATTGTTTTTAAAATGGATAAATGCACAGTCTAGAATATTTCTTTCAGTTATATCTCTGTTTTCAACAAGCGCTTTAGAACTATCCCACTTGATGCTATGATTACATCCATACATATGGTTAAACAGGAGATCCGACAAAACTCCCACACGAAAAAAAAAACACCGACAAAACCCCAGGCGACAAAACACCCACCGACAAAACACCCACACGAAAAAAAACTCACCGACAAAACCCTCGGCGACAAAACACCCACCGAAAAAAACCCCAGCGACAAAACCAGGGCCCCCAGCCTTCGTTAGGTAGACTTATAATCGTTTTTATTCTTCTTTTTCCTTGTGAGTTTGCAGTATATATATATATATATATATATATATATATATATATATATATATATATATATATATATATTGACGATTGGTTAGGTTAAGTCGTAATATTTTCGTTCCATCCATAAACCAAATATCGGACTTACCTAAATGTTGCATACATTCTTCTGTAGCAAACACAATGACTCGATTCCTGGCTTCAATGCCACTATCGTGAATAAGAAAAGGCTTAGTATTTTCTCTACCAGTCATAGCCCAATCACCTGAAATTTGTAAATCATTTAAAGATACTGGATCCTTAGGTCGTCCTTCCTGACGCTTTCTTTGAACATTTCTTTTTACTGTACTTAATTTTCCCATAGCAAGTCTTCCTTCTTGAGTCATGCTTTCCAATGAATCCGCGACAACGCGACTAGTATTTCCTTTGTTTGATTTGGCCTGTTGATAGTGGGGGTTTTGTCGCATTACCCTATTTCGGGGGTTTTGTCGGTGGGGTTTTGGTCGCCGGGGGTTTTGTCGCTGGGTTTTTTCTTGTGGGTTTTTTGTCGTACATTCGGTTAAACAAAGTACTGGAATTATTAGCTGTTCTACACGCATATTTATACTGTTTTACCCTAATATCTAACGTTTTACCCGTTTGGCATATATATATATATAATATATATATATATATATATATATATATATATACATGTGGGTGTATGGGAAGCCTAACACAAGGAGAGACAGAAGATCCATCCGTTCGTAGCCATGGAGCCACAGTAACATCCGATGACACAAATATCATTAGGAAATAAGAAATCTAGATTGTTTTTGTGCATTATTTTTTTTTGCGGTCATACTATTCTCAGCTTTCCCAAGATTCCTGACTTGTGGAATTGGTTATATATATATATATATATATATAATATATATATATATGTGTGTGTGTGTGTGTGTGTGTGTGTGGTGTGTGTGTTAATTACCGTTTACAGTCTCTACCACGATGGTTTCAAATATTTGGAAAATATATGTTTGCGGTCATACTATTCGATCCTCAACTTTCATTAATGTATTCGGCTTGACTTTCTACTTGCCAATTCTCGCGTAGGAGTGTAATTAAATTGCGTTTAGCTCATGAAAATGAATGTCTGCTTGGGTTGGTAGATAAATGGGCTGGTTAAGAGATCGAGTCCGGGCGATGACATTGTTCTGAAAATTAATGCTATGAATATTATATTCATATAGAATAAACAAAACTTTTTTTCTGTGTGTGTGTGCCGTCTTCAGTTTTTCGATTCTCTCTCTGTATATATATATATATATATATATATATATATATATATAATATATATATATATATATATATATGGGAATGAACTCAGAATGGTCCCCTGAGTTTTTTATGATACACAGAGACAGTGCATGGAACAAGGAACTCTTCTGGATAAATAAATCCACTATAGTCCGAATAAGTAATGGTAAATTACAAATACCATAGTTTTTTCTTTTTCATGATGCTAGCCCGACGTGGGCAACGGGTCACTCGCAAAGAGGTCCCATAAATATAGCTTCCCTCACCAGCTATCTGCAAAGCAGACAGGATCCAGCTTTGGGACATGGATCTAGGGTTTAAAGCAGCCTAGTCCTGCTACATTTAGAACCTCAATATAAGCAAAAGACTCGCTGCCTTCACGTCAGATTGAATACAGCAAAGAAAAAGGGGTAACTATTATATTTTTAGCCAAAAACCAAAACTTAAACCTCAACTGGCAGAATTGAGCGTCCACTTTTCAAGGCACATAACATGTCCGTTTCAAGATGGGAATGAACTTGTTCCATGCACTGTCTGTGTGTATCATATATATATATATATATATATATATTGCATTGGAAATATGATAAGGAAACTTATTACTTAATCAAAGGCTAATTTAGTCTATTGGAAAACAATCACGTGATGCTTATGAACATATTTATGCTGTTTTAACTTCATTATGATAATAACAATGATGCAAACAATATTACGAGTAAAGAGAGGTTTTCTAAAGCTGTATGGTTGAATTTAGGCCAAATGGTCCTTTGCGGTCAGCCTTTGCGGTCAATTCGAGGGCTCACCTGCTCTGGATTTATACATTTTTTTCTAGAGATGCTTTCAGAGAAAGGAAAGAAAGTAAAAAACACTTTAGGTGAGTTAGTTAAAATATTGTTTTCTTATATATATATATATATATATATATATATATATATATATATATATATATATATATAAGGGGTGTATTGTATTTTTCTGATACAATTTATTTTTTCATTCACTTCTGACAATATACAGAAAGGATGTCAAAAGTAAATAGACAGAACGACGTTTAAATAAATTACTTCGTTTGCTGAACAACTTTAAGGAGAAAGTCGGTCATTATTTAATATAATTGTGTGTATATATTTCGCCTGAACTATTATTTTGATGATTATACGTTTTGTATTTCTTATATTATTTTTTAATTTTATTTTTGATTATATACATATTCCATCGTATGTATAGGAGTGTATATTTATCTTCTATATATTTCCAATAAATCGTCTAAATAACAGAATGATGTAATGGTGTTTTATTTATTTCAGTTAAATGTATTTCTTTTATTGTTAATATTGGGTTTCGTTTTAATGATTAGTTCTCTTGCTGAATAACTTTAAGGAGAAAGTCGCTCTTGCTTTTAATAAATAAAAACATTATTTGGCAACTCGTGTGAATTAAGATAAATGGTGGTATCTGCCAACTATTCTCATATAAATAAAAAATTAAAATAAATGGTGGTATCTAGCAACTCACCCTACTAAATTATACCTGAACAATTAAAATAAATGGTGGTATCTGGTAACCCCCTCCATATATAAATAAGTGATATCTGGCAACTCACGATCCTCTATATAACACCTGCTTGGCCCCTGGACGCTCATAATGCTGCGGACTCCGGTGGAATAAAGAACTCTCCTTCCTTCTTAGGTTAAGGCTTAGGTTAGGTTTCCCTTTGGGGGGGGTAAGGACATCCTACCTTCTCCCCAAAAGACCTCCTCCGTCTCCTTTCTCTTCCTCTCTTAGGTTAAAGCTACCCCTTTGGGGGGAGGTCATCCTCCCTTCTCCCCCCGAAGCTCCCTCCCCTCTCCCCCTTGGCAGCATTGAGTTGTTGCATTACCCTACCCCCTTTGCAACACTGATGTTGCATAAACCCGCCCCTCCATTGCATAACCCCCACCCCTTGTTGCATAACTTCATTGCAACATTCTTGCACTCGTCCATTTTTCGCCCATACTACTTCCATATCCAATGCAGTGGCTTAGCTATTTCATTCTTTCAGTGTTTATTCATTTTAACGTTCCATTTGTCCGGACATGGGAGCTATTGAAGAATAGAGACCCCAACCTTCTTTAGTTAGCTTTATAAGGCTAACTAACGAAAATATCATGACCTAACCTAACCAATCGTCAAGTGCGTACAGTTAACCTAACGATTGGTTAGGTTAGGTCGTGATATTTTCGTTAGTTAGCCTTATAAGCCTAACTAAAGAAGGCTGGGGTCCCTATTCTTCAATAGCTCCCGGACATGCTGTTTAATGTAATTTTATTTGTCCTATTGCCACTTTTATATCGTTTGGTGTACATTCAAAATCTGTTACTGTATATTTTCTCCTTTAATTCTTCTGTATATTCTCACCTTTAATTCTCCTCTATTCTCTCTTTCTGTATAGACTCTTTTGTATATTCTCTCCTTTAATTGTTCTTCCTCTTCTCTCCTTTAATTTTTCTGTATATTCTCTCCTTTAATTCTTCTTAATAGAAAGAATTTGTATCATATTATTTTATTTTTTAAGGGAAAGCTCTCTCTCTCTCTCTCTCTCTCTCTATGTTTCTCAATTAGATTTTGTGCGTCACGGTAAATACTCACCAGTTTCTTATTTATCAACTAACTTTCTGGTATTGGTGTATTTGCAATTCTTTCACTTTGCAGCCACTTTTCTTTTCCTGCGAAACACTGTTTGCTTTTCTTTCTTAAGATTGTTTGTCTTTCCTCTTGACTGTTTTTATGGAACATATTTTTACAAGATTCCTAGCGTCTTCTCTTCTAAAGTTGCTAGACTCTCTCCCGTAGTTTTAAACTTAGAGTTAGTTTGCCAGACTATTGTTGCCATATTTGATTTAATACGTTTCCAATTTGTAGTCTTGGAGTTTAGGTTAAAATTTTCAAATTTGCTTCTTTCTGGAGTGTTTTCCTTTCTGAATGTTCTTATCATACTGGTTATTTCAATAATGTTGTGGTCTGATATTAGAGTGGCAGCTATTTTTATTTCATCAATGTCATCAATTTCATCAATTAATTATCCGTTATTTCTTGTGTTTACCTAAATTTATCAGTAGGAAACAGTAGCGTTTTTGCTTGCTATTAGTTTTCTTTTGTACCTCCCTTGGCTTGGCTTAATACATATGATAATGATAATGTTTATTGGCAGGATATATATGGGATGATGACGATGGTGATGTATGTTCGTTTATACCGCCTAAACGACTAAAGGCCTAAAGTAATCTGCACCAAATCCAGTATACACATTAAGGGAGAACTAGGGAAGGCTTCAGGAACACGCTCTCACCTCCCAGACTCGCTCCCCCTTAGGTTGTGTTTCGGGGCCCTTTGCTGCGCTTTGGTTAGCTGGCATTCTGACATATATATATATATATATATATATATATATATGATAAACACAGACCGTGCATGGAACAAGGAACTCTTCTGAGAAATTACATCCACTATAGTTCGAATAAGTAATGATGAATGACAAATACTATAGTTTTTTCTTTTTCATGATGGAAAACCCAACGTTGGGCTTTCCATCATGAAAAAGAAAAAACTATAGTATTTGTCACTTAACATTACTTATTCGAACTATAGTGGATGTAATTTCCCAGAAGAGTTCCTTGTTCCATGCACGGTCTGTGTTTAACATATACGTTTCTCAGGGGACCATTCTGAGTTTGTGTATATTAAACGGACGTGTTATGTGCCTCGAAAAGTGGACACTCAATGTTCCGGTTGAGGTTTAAGTTTTGTTTTTTGGCTAAAAATACAATAGTTACCCCTTTTTCTTTGATGCATTCAATCCGACGTGAATGCAACGAGTTTCTTGCGTATATTGAGGTTCTGAATGTAGTAGGCTAGGTGTAAGCTGTAAACCCTAGATCCTGTCCCAAAGCTGGATCCTATCTGCTTTGCAGATAGCTAGTGAGAGAAGCTATATTTTGGGGCCTCTTTGCGAGTAACCCGGTGCCCATGTTGGGTTTTCCATCATGAAAAAGAAAAACTATACTATTTGTCATTTGTCATTA
>JAJOZX010006182.1:217500-235000 GCA_023014485.1 Bathynomus jamesi
AACATTATGAAAAGAGGAAAGCAGAAGAAGAGATCAAAAGAAAGAAGAATGAAGAGGCTGTCATACTCACCAGTACATCATCAGAATCAGAAGCAGAGGAGAGTAAAAGTGATGAATCTGGTTTCTGTGCTGCACAACCTTCAACATGAAAAGTAAGGTAGGCAAACGTAGAAAATTGTTTGATGATAAATTATTAGGAAGTCTTGATGTTGCAAAATTGAGTGACAGAAATGCGTCTCTAGTTTTAATGCCAACAATCAGACATCGCTTGAATGGGGCATCTGCGAACAAAAAAATGCGTGTGTTTCGATACAACGGCAGCCAATACTGGTCCAGAAATGGTGCAGCTATTTTCTGGAACAAAAATTCGACAAGGATTTATTGTGGCTGGCACGTCGACACCACATATTTGAAATTATGCTGGAAGCTGTTGTTTCAAAGTCTTTATCACCATCTTCTGGCCCAGATATAGTCCTTTTTAAGAAGTTCAGAGAAAAATGGTCAAGCATTAATAAGGAGGACTACGAAACAGTATTATCAGATCCAGATATCTATGAAAATATTCATGACATCGAAGATGACATAATTATATTTGCAGCAAATCAACTAGACACATTCCAACCAAGAGACGATTACCTAGAACTGTTGCAGTTAACAATTATTTTTTTGGGAGGTGAACCAAAAGGTGGAGTCAAATTTAAACATCCAGTGGGACTTCATCGGGCTAGGTGGATGGCCAAAATTACATATTCATTAAAATTTTTTGTTCAAATCTCAGTTCAAAATTTCAGTAAAAGACAAAAAAGGACTAAAAGACATCTGTCTATTTGTTACTCGGTTATATGTAAAGGCATGGTTTACAGCTCCTGTGCCATCTTGCGCTCCTCGTCTTGATCTGGAATTATTACAGAATCTTGTAGTCTACAAACAAATAAATGACACAACTGCATTTGTTGCTATTAAAAAACTGTTAGGTCACCTCTGGTACCTATCAGAAGAACTGGTAGCGTTGGCCTTTTATGATGATGAAGTGCCTACTGAAACAACAAACAAAATGGTAAAGGCCTTGCAAAATACAAAAGAAACTCTTCCTGCAAAACGGGCTTTTCTAGATCCTGCACTTATTCTAACGAAGAAATTAGAAGATTTTGTCACATCAAATACTCAAAGATTCTTTACAATAACAGAATTTAGTTCAAAATTTGTACTCAAAGATGCTAAAGAATAGCATAATGATGAAGAGTTTAACTCCGCTAAGAAATCTATCAAACAGTGGAAAGTCGTGAATGATATAGCGGAAAGAGGAGTAAAATTAATGGATGAATATAATAAAATACTAACACATGACGAAGATCAAAAACAATTCTTGCTACAAGTAGTGAAAAACTACAGGGCTGTTTACCCTGATAGAAAAAAAGAAACATTGATGAAGTAAGGACAGCTACAGTAATGTCTCAAATATCATGCTAGTTTAATTATGCATGCTTGTGGTTATGGTAGGACCTACGGGGGAGCTTTCCACATTAAAAAAAAGCAATGCGCCTTGTAGTGTGCCTCCTGGGTGGTGTGGAAAAATTTGACAATTTGAGTCATTCTGCCAATTTTTAATTGCTGGTAGCAACCCTTAAAAATTAAAAATTTGCTAAAATATTTTAGGATAGTTATTTTTATGCTCAAATGAAACATTTAAAGGGTTGAACACATTAAAATATAAAAAAAAATTTTTGCCCCCATATTTGAATCACCCTAATATATATATATATATATATATATATATATATATATATATATATATATATATATATATATATATATGCGAAGTTAAACGACAGTGGGTCTGGATTGTACTTGGGATGGGTGACCATCCTCCGCGTCCAGATTATGTAGCAAGTAGCGATGGTTAGGATCCCATGTAAAGCTGTAGCTCCCCTGCGTCATATGACTTTAGAAGTTGCAAAGAAGGTTAAATAACTCCATCAAACACACACACACACACACACACACACACAAAAAGTATCCTTAATGAAAGTCGTTGCTAAGTGCTGATGACAACGTATTCTACGAATACAGTAAATACATGACTGCAAGGAAAGTAATTTGTGAATTACGTGTAATTTTACACTACAGAAGGCAAAAATGACACCTTATTCTGAAAAATATTACAGTTTAGCTTTCGGAAAACCTGAGATCATCACAAACTTATATTTTCCTTCGCAATTACGCCGACCAAATCAAATATAATGGCTTCCAAAATGTATCTATAATACTTTTAAAATTAAATAAATGTACCCATAACGTTCATAGAAAATGGGATGCTAGTTTTGGGTGAGTCCTCCAAGTTATCGTAGATGTGAACTTTACCATAACTTATTTTCATTTCATCTGTTTCATAACATCTGTTCAACATTATTTTAACTTATTTTTGAAATATATTAATCATAACACTGGTATGCATATGAAATTTTTTTGTCTGCTGTGAGGGTTTTTTCAACTCATATTATATAATTCGACCATGCTGAATTCGAAAATGACATTGGTTTTCCTCAATCAGGTCAGGTTTTTTCTCTATTAGCCATTTATTATAAGTCCAATTTTATCCCCAAATTTATTGATTTTTTTAGCTTAAACACTGTAGATACGAGTAATATTATAAGAACACTCGTGAAAAATGAAAACATTGTGTGAATAAATACTTTTATTCATACAATGAATATGGAAAAAAGTTTATTGAGGAAGGAATGAAGTTTTTTTGGCTTTCCGTCTGTGTTTTTCTTCGGGCACGTCTCGCTTCAAACACCAGCAATAGTCCGCCAGCATATTGATATCCCAGTTTCCCTGGTACCTCTTTCCATTATTTTGATATCTTGGTGAAATCGTTCACCCTGTTCCTCACTATAATCCCCGCAATTTTCAGGAAAATAGTCCAAGTGGGACCACAAAAAGTGCATTTTTATGGACATGCGCGACCCATGAGCTTTGAAAGCTTCCATCAAGTTTTCGACAACGGACTCGTATTCTGGACTTCTACACTTGCCAAGAAAATCAGTGACAACTGATTTGAATGCCTGCCAGGCATTCTTCTCAGTTGGAGTCATTGCGTTTTCGAACTGAGTATCCTTGATCAAAGTTCGAATTTGAGGACCATCAAAAACCCCAGCATTTAGTTTAGCATCAGATATATGAGGAAATTTACTCTCGAGATATCGGAATGCTGAACCCTCCTTATTCATTGATTTGATGAAATTTTTCATCAAGCCCAGCTTAATATGAAGTGGTGGGAGCAAAATTTGTTGGTGGTACAAGGGGCACTGAAACGATATTATGCGACCCAGGTTCAAAATTCTCTCTGGATGCCCATTCACGCTGTGCATAGTGCTTCTCATCCGCTCGGCTATCCCATTTGCAGAGGAAACATGGGTATTTCGTGTATCCCCCTTGCATTCCCAATACAAATGCAACAATCTGAAAAAAAATGAAAATATTTAAAGAATTTAGAGAATTTGTTCTATCAGATAAAAAAATCTATGCATTGGACTGTATCACTTCTGGGGAAGTTAAGTGTTCTTATACGCTCTCAAATAACCTTTAAAAAACAACATAGTCAATAGCAATAGTTTACTTATGATATTAGTATTACCTTCAAATCTCCACAGATCCTCCAGTTATGTTGGTCGTATACGAGAGCATCCAGTAAAATTTTCATGTTATCGTAGCTCTCAGTAAGTTGTACGGAATGTGCTACAGGGACTGATGCAACCCTATTCCCAATGTTGAGAAGTACTGCTTTCAAACTTCGTTTAGACGCGTCTATAAATAGCCTCCATTCTGATGCGTTATATGGCAGGCCCAAGGATTCGATTAGCCCCTCAACATTGCAGCAGTACACTGAGGAAGAGGTATTTTCGTGCACTCAAAAAACTTGCGGAATTCTTCCTCTCGTTTCCTATACCAGGAGAATGTTGTTCCCGGAGCCAGCAAGTTGTCCTCTCGAAGTCGTGAGCCCAAGATCTCGGCAGCTAATTTGAAAGTCCTAAATCCCTGGTAAGATCATTAAGTTTGGCCTGGTTGAGAGGCCTCGGCTCATTTGAAGCGGTATTTTGAGGTATATACGACTGGGACTGGTCATTGGCATTGGTCATTGATTCATCATCAGAATCATCGAAGTCCAGGGTTTGAGGTGGGTCGGGTATTGGAATTCCAGGACCATGGGGTACAGGTCTCATAGCAGAAGGAATGTCAGGGTATACAACAATGTGTTTATTCTTCTTGTTAACTCCTGAAAATAGAAACACAGAAACATGGATATAAAACTTGCATATGAAATAGAAGAAGCATTCAGACAGTGGCAGCTCGTGAGGGAAGGCTGCGGTCTGTAAGATATGAAATAGGTCGATGGAGTCTGTATATTTTCTTTCTTTTTCATTCATATTGTCCCTTTGGGGACAATATGAATGAAAAAGAAAGAAAATATACAATCATTGTATATGTAAATGTAACTTTATAACAATATGTATGTGTAAATGTATTTTCTATAACAATATGTATATGTAAATGTATGATTACCATTATGGTGAATATTATGCTATATATGGTGAATATTACATTATGGTGAATATTATGTCAAGTTTCATACGAGGATTTCAAAATATTTAAGAAAAATAAATTTATAAGCCCACCTTGGAGGTTTGTCATGCAGAAATAGCAATCTGTCACGTGATCCTTTCCTTCTCTCCAAATCATGGGAATTCCAAAAGGCAAAGATTTCGCTCTGCCTTTGCTCCATCTTCTCAAATTTTCAATGCACGTCTTGCAGCACATATGAGGGGCGAAATTTTTGTCCTGGTCCCCTAGCTTAATTCCAAAGTATGCTCTATACATTGTCTTCACAAATTTAGTGATTTGGGACTGGTTATTTGGCATGGTAACCGTCCCACATATGTAGCAGAATCTATTGGGATCATTTTTACACGCTCTATTCATTATGAAATATTTTATCTATATCCCTGAAAAGTAAAAAAGATATTATACAAGTGAAATAAGTGATGATAGATGTTACTGTTCCAATTCCGCTTTGACAAAATCACGAAAAATTCTATTTTACTTATGAGGCCACAGCCGGATAACCTGAGCTGATTGAGAAAAACGGATTGCAGATTCGAAATCAGCAGGAAAAACTCTATAAGAATCACATACAAAACCCTTGACAGCAAAATTGATGCATACCAGTGTAATTGCTTAAACTTTAAATTAGAGAATGAGAGACACCCTGTATTTACATATCCGGTGTGTAAAAATTCACAAAACAAGCTCATTTATATGTAACATTGCCTCGCTTAATCGCGAATATATTTTGAAATCGATTAAGGCACATTAGTGTTGCTCACTTTAAGATTAAACATTTAAACGTTTTTTAGTATGATTGCAATAGAAAAGAATAGAAAACTTTAAACCTTATAAAAAAACTCGAGTAAATGAACCTTAAATAGGAGTTAAAATACCCAAATTACAGTGCCCGTATAATAAAATTATTACTCTAACTGACCTTAATTTTTTAATTGTTACGACCACTCATCAAAAGTAATGAGAATTTTGGGAATTTCTTTACAGAAACTCTTTCAAAATGTAAAAATACTACGTGACAATTTCTTTATTATGATGCGAATCGTCTCTGAAATGACAAGTTTCCACAAAAGCTGTGATGAATTTTCTTTCTTTTGGAATCAATGCTGCAATTCTCGTTGGATCTATTCAGTTCATCAAAAATATCGTATGAAAATCATGACGTTATATATTATATATATATATAATATATATATAGCAGGAGTTACAAGACAAGAGAAGCTTCAAAGACTTTTCGGTCCACTCGGCTGAGGTTTCCTCTTATTAATTAGTACATTTTTTAATTATTCTAACAGCAGTAGAATGCTGGGTAGAAAAACATAAGGCTCTCTCCCCTCCCTCCACTCTCTCTTCACCAGAGGCGGGTACGAAAAAAGGTTGAAGAAAGTACCTTGACCGTGGAAAAGTAACCAAGGAAATTTTATATGAAATAAGAGAATAGAAAAACTAGCTTTACAATTAGGCCTATGTTATGCACAAATAGAAATCATATATTAGATAGTACCGTTGTATAAACTAACATAATATATTTGTACTGATCGTATATCACCTACGTGATATCGTCACAAAAACCTCAGACATATTGTTTTTGTTTTATACAAAATATTTACACTTCTAATTACACAGGCCTGCGATGGTTTTGTTGTCCGAAATATGTAGTAATATGTAGTAAATATGTAGTAATTTTTGCACGCTGATACCGAAAATAATATTAATTTTCGCCATCACGTAAAGATTTTTCACAAAATGTCATATTTCATATTACATATGTGAGTAATTTTTATTAAAATTGACTCAATTAAATTTTGATTAAAAACTACTGCCTATAAATGTTTCCAGATCAGAAGTGACGTCATAGCGTTCTAGAACATTCGAGAAACGCACCGCCAGTATATAAGTGATTGACAAGCCACGAGATGAGTCAGTCTATCTAATGCGTACGAGGTTATAGTTCTTTATTATTCAAAGGTGCGCGGTGACTATAGTTCTCTTTTGAAATTTGTTTATTTGTCGTTATGGCAACCAGAGGGTGTGTAAATAGCCCAAAACATTTTCTGTTATATTTGTGGAAAATTTACTGTGAAAAGACAAAGGCGAGATATTATAGACTTCGTCAAGAAAGCATACTATGCGTACTTCGGAATGAAACTCGGGGATCAAGGTAAAAAGGGTTCTTTACCTTTTGTGATTCCAATGGTCTGGCATGAGCCTAGAAATCACAGCAATGACTGCTATTTTTGTTCATGTAACGTGCAATGCTACAATACTAAAAATAAAGAAAGGAAATTTTTTATCCAAACTGTCAGTCTGCTATAAGACCTGTTGCTCATGGACCTGGTATACCTGTACCTACTAAACCAAATACTCTTGATATAACTTCATCTGATTCGGTGTGATTGTTTTCAAGCCGAAACATCTGGTGAACCCCAATTGTTTACAGAAAGTGAACTTAATGATTTAGTAAGAGATTTATGGCTCCCAAAGGATTCTTCAGAGATTTTGGGATCCAGACTTCGTGCAAAGAACTTGCTTTCTCCTGGGACGTTATTTTACTGGTACAGAAATCGAGAAAAAGAACTCATCCAATATTTTTCTCAAGAAAATTCACTGGTATATTGCGACACTGTTTCGGAACTAATACTTCAGCTAGGCGCTGCAGTCTATGACCCAAATGAGTGGAGACTTTTCATTGATTCCTCCAAAAGAAGTCTAAAAGGCGTCCTCCTTCACAACGGTAGCTTGTATGCATCCGTTCCTGTGGCTCATTCGGTTCACTTGAAGGAAACGTACGAAAATCTTGAGCTTCTTCTAGCTAAGATTAAATACAAAGAACACGGTTGGCTACTTTGTGCAGACTTAAAAGTGATTTGTGTGTTGTTAGGTTAACAACCAGGTTATACGAAGTTTCCATGTTTTTTGTGTGAATGGGATAGCCGAGGAAGAACGCAGCACTGGATAAAAAAGGAATGGCCACGCAGAGTCAACTTGACACCTGGTTCTAAAAACATTCAACGTGAAAGCTTGGTTGACACGAAGAAAGTCCTTTTACCTTCGCTTCACATAAAATTGGGCTTGATAAGCAATTTGTTAAGGCCTTGGACGAAGATGGAGATTGTTTTAAGTATCTGTGTGCTAAATTCCCAACTCTTTGGAAACTAAATTGAACGAAGGAATTTTCGCTGGTCCCCAGATTAGAAAACTGACTTTGGATGAATACTTTGAAAGAACAATGGTCAATCTTGAAAAAGAAGCGTGGATGCTTTTAAGGATGTTATCACAAATTTTTGGGAACAACAAGGACCCAAATTACCAAAACATTGTGAACAAACATACTAAATAAGTTCAAAGAGTTGGGTTGTAATATGAGTTTAAAATTACATTTCTTACATTCACACTTGAATTACTTTCCCTGAGAATCTTGGAGCAACTCAACGAAGAACAAAAGAGAACGGTTTCACCAAGACATTAAAGAAATGGAGAAGAGATATCAGGAAGGTGGGACATCAGCATGATGGCTGATTACTGCTGGATGTTGAAACGGGATACTCCAGAATTATTACATAAAGAAAAGGAACAGCGCGTACATTCGAAACTAAAAGGCATAGATCTCACAAGAAAACTTAGGACAAATAAAGATGAATATGTAATTGACATTAATAGTCTTCTTTCTTTTTAAAGTTGTTTGCATTTTTAATTACTATTACAAAGCGAAATAGGTGCCTAATGTAAATTAAAATAAATAATATTTATTTATGTTGTTGTTTTTTTCCTTCCAGTTTGCAGAAAATCCTTACGTGATAGAAAAAAATGGACACCTTATTCGAAATGAGCGTAGTTGAATTATATAAAATCAGTTATTAGTAAGAAACAACTCTTACAAAGTCTCATTCGCAGGCCTGTGTTATCGAAGTATTGGGCCAACAAAGACACCATGGCCCATTCCAAGTTAGCTCAAAGAGGATTAAGAGAAGATGTCACACTCTCCATGCTTACACTTATGTATATGCAAACCTATCACGCAGAAAAAGAAGTAAAGCGCCCCTCATCTCTTCGTATGGGCCACTGCCGGCAAAATGATGAAATGCTGCTACAGAAAATGGTTTGAAATAGGAATTTAAAACGGAAATCAGATCTTCCAAGGGGCAGACTGAGCGGTCGGGCAATCAAGCATGGACCGAGAGCCCGGGGGCCCCGTCCCGCAGTCATCATAATGTCTATTTGGTAATTTCAATTGGGTCTCAACTGTAGTATAAAAAAAATCGGATTTCAAGGAGCCCAGGTTGCTGTCAGTCCGCTCCTGGATCTTCAACACCATGTCTGCACTCATTACGTGCACCCTGGTTATCTAAGAGAGAGAGAGAGAGAACATGTAACATACCTGCTGGTTTATTGAGGTTCTTTTGAAATTCGAATCGGTGAAATTCCTATATTAGCATGTATTCGCATGCATGAGGGAAAATTGGCTTAAATGGGAATTTTTTTGCTTGCGAAAAATAATTCCATTTGGAAAAGTCAACATTTATATATATATATATATATATATATATATTATATATATATATATATATGTAAATGGTTATGAAGTCCTTGTACAACTTTCAACTTTAATAACTTTAATGTACACATGAAACAAACACACTGTAAACTGGATATAAAAGCATAATTATTAAAGTTTTTAACACACTATTTCTCGGCCTCAACATAACTGCCATCTTTCTCGATACATCGTTCACTCCGATTTCCCAAAGACCTGAAATCATCCTCCAGTTGCTGTTGAGTGAGTTCGTGAATTGCATTTATGATCCTGGCCATAAGTTTATCCGAAGAATGTGGTTTTGATGAGTAAACAACATTTTTAACATGGCTCCATAAAAGGCGGTCCAATGGAGACAGGTTAGGTGAACGAGGTGGCCAAGCAATTGGTTCACAGCACCGTCTTGCTGAAAGGAGGGTAGGTGTTATCTGAAAGATTAAATCGTCTTAGTTCAGAGATAAAGAAATTCTACCACAATGGAAGGCAACGTCCACCACCGGCTGTTGGTTCTTCAAAAAAGAAAGGACCTATGGTGCATAATTTTCTGAGAGAGCACCTGACACTGATTTGTGGTGAGTCTCTTTCATGTTCCCACACTTCGTGAGGGTTCTCTGTTCCCCAAATACGGTAATTGTGGCGGATGAACACCAGGATCACAAACGCCATCCCTGTGGAGGTGGGGGTATCATGCTTGTCAAAGCACTCACTGTCGCCTGGTGTGCTGTTGTCTCACCGCTGCTTCCTTTATGGGATTTGGGAAGGTCTTCCGATGGCTGTAACTAGGACCTCAAGATGAAGACAGCCGCTGTGGGAGAGAAAAATTATTATAAATTGAACATATCTTCAGGCTGTAGATGGTGCGAGCCATGCAGCAGGCACAGTAGAGGGCGCCGGAATAGTGGAAACTTAGTCCGCCTGGAGGAGATCCGCCTAAAATGATGATAGTCAGTTTAAGGAGCTCATTATAGTCGTCTCAGGAGTGATTATCTGTCAATACTTGAATAGCAAAAGCTTTGACGTCATCTTTCAATCCGGCGATGATGTGTGCTGTCGCTCGTATTATCATTGGTTGTTGAGGTCCTCCTGCTTGATTTTAGGCCGATAATCCCGGAATTTGATGAATAACTCAGTCTTTGGTGATTTTGAGACATCATTAAAGCTACTGTAAAGGCCTTCTCCAGCACAATCTCTAACGTATGGTGCTGAAGGACAACTGGAGGAGTTCACGGTCCATCAACATTAGGGCGGCTCGTTTTTACACTTTTTTCGATATTTGATTGGGGGTAGTGCGGAAAAGTTGCTATTTGGAGAGAAAATAAAGTGTGTAAAATTTTTTTGATCTACGTCAATACCTTCCGGTGGCGGCGAGTCCTTAAAAATCGAAAAATAGCCTAACGGGGTAGATTGGAAAATGGTTTTTAAAGACTTACAAAATAAACAATAAAAATTTCAGCACAATCTGTTAATAACTTCCGGTGGCGTCTTAGTCGTTAAAATATCCAAAATATTGATTTAAAGCAAGTTTTAACAAGATGTTATACAAATGTTAATTCCGGTATATTTCTGTGCAAACAACCCTGAGAACACTATTATAGGCTTGAATAAATTAATAGCAGTCATTGAACAATGAACATTATATAAAAATTATATAAAATTATATACAATTTTATGTGTTTTAGGCCTATTTTTCGATTTTTAAGGACTCGCCGCCACCGGAAGGTATTGACGTAGATCAAAAAATTTGTACACACTTTATTTTCTCTCCAAATCGCAACTTTTCCGCACTACCCCCAATCAAATATCGAAAAAAGTGTAAAAACGAGCCGCCCTAATCAACATCTCTAGTCCGCTACAGACACTTCCCCGGGCTCCCAAGTTGACGGCCATTCTGTTAAAGCCGAGGCCGTTAATACATTTCCTTAGCATCCAATCTTCCACCGTAGTCAGGACAACATTAGCTCTCACCTCTGCTGTGCCCGATTGAAGCTTTGAGATTGCCAGAAGCTCCTCAACGTTTTGTCCAGATACGGCGATAAGGAGACGATTGATTTTTTTCCCGCCCTTTGAGGTCTTCCACCTTTTTTCCATCCCAGTGGATAATTAAGGAAACTCTAGGAGAAAATGTGGCCCTCACCAACTCCGCATAGGCTTTTTGGGAATTCATCCAGGCCCATCGGATTGCACTCGGGGGTCGGAGGTGATCTGACATTGCTGTGGAGATGTGGGCCGTTTTCCTGTTCTGTCCAACGCAGACGCAACTTGACTGGTGACAACAGGCACAGCTTCGCGTAGTCTTCACCTCTTTAGAGGTTGATCTAAAGCAGGGATTCTTAACCTGGTGCTCGCGAGGACCAAAGTGCTCTTTAAATTGTGTAAAGTGCTCTCCACCATCACCTAAAACTTTGCTCGCGAGCACTATAGTGAAGCCCTTGACCCCTCCTGCTTCATAAAAGCAATTTATTCTATCAAACGTAGCAATGAATGTTTAATGTGTATGAAAAGTTAAGGTGCATGAAAAGGTTAAGAAACCCTGATCTAAAGCATCATCCTCCAAATGTGACGAAACACTGGTTCTACTGGAGCTACTGGAACAAGATTGAAGCTGGACGATATCTGCCTGTACCTTTTTTTCCTTGGCATGCCTCTCCGTGTGCTTAAAGCTCTCAGTTTGTCTCTTCCGTGTCCGTTCCTCCTGCTTGGAGAGTTTCTTGTCGATACCAGACATGGTCCTCCGTCTGCCTTCCTTTCGTTGAGCGACTAAAAATTATGTCTTCCTATATGGAGATAAGTCGTCTCATTCTGGTAAGAACGTCAAACAGATCATTTAGGGGTTTTTGAAAGGCTTTCTGTTTTTTCTGGATTGTCATATTCTTCCGGGATATGCATTTTTCAACCCCTGTCACTCTGCAAGAAGCTTCGTTACATGCTTCACTACAAGAGTTAGCAGGTCTTGGGTGGGATACGAGCCTTTCCCCACATGAGGAAAAGGGCATCAGTGATGGCTGACACTCTCTTCGAGAGACATACTCTCTCAATGGTGGAAGAGCAAGCCCAAGGCTTCTTTCCTTGATGCCAACTTTGTCTCTGAAAAACCACTTATGGTTTGGCCTACCAACCACATTTTGCAGTCTGAACGCGTCTTCACTCCTCCTTTTTCCATAGTAATTTATTAAATTTTATTATTAAACACATTAATTATATTAATTACGAGATATCAAAAACAAGCAAACTTGTAAAACGTGAACCAGATAAAAATTCCGTCACATACTATATCTAACAGTATCAGACAAGAGTTTACCACCCAAGGCTGCATAGTGTATAGTCATAAGGAAATTCAAATTTAATTTTAGACTGGCAATGAATGCTCCTCATTCCTTTCTTCAGACAACAGTCTCTTGTGGTTGCCATTTCTTGTCAGAATATCAGTAATAAATATTTTGCATAAAGTTTCGTTTACGTCCAATTTTGAGTTATAAAATGTGCATACAAATATACCGCCATACGAGACCCACTTTATGAGTAAAACCCCATTTTTAAACTATTTACATTTTTTAAATATAAGTCTAGATTTGAAAAAAAAACTCAGCAAATTTTACATAAAAACAATGATGAAAACACAAATCAAGTTTTTAAAAGTTTTGCGCTGATACACTATATGGTTTTGCAATCCTTAAACATTATAAGCTTTGCGCAAGTCCTAAATGTTGTCCAGTCTCCCCGTCTCAAAAAAAAAAAAAAAAAAAAAATGCACGCAGTGTTTTTCTTCCTGTGTCACCAAATGGTGGGTTAGCCCCCCCCCCCCCAAAATTTTTTACCCCTCAATACTGAGGAAACACCCTAAATTATATATATATGACACACAGACCGTGCATGGAACAAGGAACTCTTTTGGGCAAATTAAATCCACTATAGTCCGAATAAGTAATGGTAAATGACAAACACTATAATTTTTCTTTTTCATAATGTTAGTCTGAGGTGGGCAACGGGTCACTCGCAAAGAGGCCCCAAATATATATATATATATATATACACTCGTATATAATTTACATACGTGAATCATTATACTATTGTGTAAGTAAGAAACGGATTTCACCAGAAAAAAACATACTTATTTATTTTCTTAAAGTTAATAATAGTGGAGAATTTTTTGTTTTATTTTAAAAATATAAAATGATCAATCAATTCCAAATAGCCTTTTATGCCATGAATAAGTGGTTTTGGCAAATAGAAATTGTAAATAAATCTATACGTAATAATTGAACATGGGACTAGTTGGGGTAGCGTATAGAGTCATTAGATTTTCACCTCACTTAAGCGTGGTGAATATACGTTCTAAGTCGCAAGGCCTAGGCTAGTTAATTGTTATTATGGAAGGTGTCAAATAATTAGGGTGGATCAATTTTACATTTGTTTCGATTTCCATATTCTAATAGAGACAAAAACTTGCGCATGCATGAGAAAATAGCCTCTGCAAAATCTTAGCTTAATAGGTAATCATCTTCTGCCCCCGGCAGAGCGATGAAAATCATATTTTAGTAGTCAAAAACGTATACATATTTTCAGATCGGCTCTTTGTCTTAAATAATGCATTTATATATTTCCCATAGCATTTATATCGTTGCTTAGGCATGAAATAACACACACACAAAATTTTATGACTCTAGGCTAGGGTTTAAAAATACGTTTTTGACTACTAAAATATGATTTTCATCGCTCTGCCGGGGGCAGAAGATGATTACCTATTAAGCTAAGATTTTGCAGAGGCTATTTTCTCATGCATGCGCAAGTTTTGTCTCTATTAGAATATGGAAATCGAAAAAAATGTAAAATCGATCCATCCTAGGTCACTGTCAATGTGTCGTTTGAAAATGTGACAAATTTTATAAATGTCATAAAATTATGCGAGGAAAAAGATAATTTAATTAATGAATTACTAAAGATGACTGTATTCTTCCATTAAGCATGGGAAAGCAAAAATTCTAAGGTAATTACTTTAACCCAACCGAACTTAACCTACCTAATGAACAATTTATTTTTTAAAAGTAAAACAAACAATTGTTGGATTATCTGAAGATCAGGGCTCCCAAATTAAAGGAAGATAAAAATAATAAGATTAGAAAAATTTTATTGATAAAAAAACAATTTATGAGAAACATAAAGGTGGATCGGGCTGGGGGATAATCTTCAAGTGATCCATATGACGCGTTCGGTGGAGAAGGGGCGAACGCAACATTTTCGAATTATGCCACAAAATGCAGTTAAAGTTTGTAAACTTTAAACCTTTGTATTTTTCCGGTTTATTGAAATGTTGTATGAATTTGAATACATATTTGAGTAAAATATTGTTGTGTAATATGTCGATATAATAAAACGCCAAGAAATTTTACAATATTATTTATTGATAGCTTCTGATGTTAACTGGTGTAATCCATTATTTGGTCCTCTTCGTCGAATGTTGTATTACCTGCTTCAACTGTTTCGGTTTCTTCCAGTTCCTTTAACAATCTTGTATAATAGTTCACTTTGTTTTCTTACAGCATCCCGTACGCGTTTTTCTGTGAGACCATGAATATTAAGAAATGCTTTTCTACAGATTTGATGCACCACACCGTCAGACATTACTGTATACTTAAAAGTAATGTTTCTTCGACTTACATCTTCTTTGGTGTATCTTCGTTTAACAGTACCTCTAGAAACAAATCGCTGTATGTAGCCATTCTGTTCATCAAAACAATCAATCTGCCAAAAAGCATCAAATATTTTTGAAACTCCTTGAAAATTCCCAACTTTAGCGAAACACAAATCTTTGCAAGTACAGGGTGGTCCTATAACACGTTTACTAACAATTTTGTTCGTATAACAGCTTTTATTCACCTGTCCAGAATTTCTCTTACACTTCATTTTCTGTCTTTTCCAATTTTGTATGTTCTTAGTTCTCTTTCGGCCAACCATAGTAGAAGGGCAATTTTCAATTCCATTTTGAACCATTACAGATTCATTTTCAGACATAATACAAATGAAACTTCACAACAAATTCGCTGACACAACAAACATCGCACACCGAACAAACTATAGATAATGAGGTGCCGACATTGGACAACATTTCGGGAGTAACAGAAGCACACGCATTCCTGATCCGTTCTTCTAGTGTGGGGAGGACTCGCGGCTTGGTGGCGTACACTTTGCTCTTAATGTAGCCCCACAAAAAGAAGTCGCATGGGGTAAGATCAGGCGAGCGAGCAGCCCATTCGATGGGACCACGGCGACCAATCCACCGATCCGGGAACTGCTTATTCAGAAATGAGCGAACCTCACGCGAGTAATGAGCAGGGGCACCGTCTTGCTGGAAAATGACTTCTTGCATGTCAGCTACAGCTGACAGTTGGGGGATGCAGAACTCCTGAAGCATACGAAGGTAATTGTCTCCGTTGACGTTCACGGAATTTCCATCTTGATCCCGGAAGAAGAACGGACCAATCAGCCCAGCTGAGGAGATGGCACACCAGACGACCAATTTCGGCGTGTCCCTTTCATGTTCACGGATCTCCGCAGGATTGTGAGTTCCCCAGATGCGGGTGTTGTGCCGATTGACGCGACCAGAAAGGTGGAAGAGAGCTTCGTCGCTGAACCACATGTGCTCCAAGATCGATGGGTCTCTTTCGTAGTGATGCAGCAGTGTCTCACACATCTCCACCCGGCAATCGTAGTCTTGAGATTCCAGCTTCTGAACCACCTGGATCTTGTACGGATACAGCTTGAGACCACGCCGCAAAATCCGTTGGATAGATGTCGCGCTGATGTTCAGTTCCGCAGCAGCTCGCCGAATGGACTTTCCTTGACTCTGAGTAAACGCCTCACGGACAGTTTCGACATTCTCCTCACTCCGCCCACTTCGAGGTCTTCCTGATCGTGGTTTGTCCTTTACGGATCTGGTCTCCATAAACTTCCGGTGGGTGGCGACGATGGTGTTCCTATCCGGTGCATAATGCTGTCCGTAGACTGCCAGGAATCGTCGCTGCACTTCGACCACAGATTGAAAAACCTCCTGCCATGCAGCGATTTTACACCTCTGCTCTAGAGTCAGCATGGTAGCAGAAGAAAACGGGGCAAAACTTCAAATGTAGACTCAAAAAATTCTCAACTACTGAGTAAGAGTTTACCACAAGATGAACGTCGTTGGTCGATTAGCTGCAAAGAAAATTGAAAATCAAATTAGTGAGGGACTTTTGAAACACCCGGTATATATATATATATTAGGCCGGGCCGAAAATACTATGTGAAAAGTTTCATTTTATCATCTTAACAAAATATTAAAATATCAAGCATGTGCTGCCACTGCTACCCCTAGCACATGCCCCCCTTTTTTTACCCTCATATTTGCATATATTTAAATGGAAAAAAATGTTATTTCTTAAAAAGTACACTATTTGAGAAGGTTTTTTATCACTTTAACAAAATATTAAAAAATTAACCATGTGCTACCCTACTACCCCTATCACATGCCCCTCCTCCCTTTTTTACCTTCATATTTGCATATGTTTAATGTTGTTATATGTTACATTATAAGTTGTTTGTTTAATTGTTGATATTTTTATGATTCAGATAAACAGAAATAATTTGCATTTGCTTTAATTATAATTTGAATTATCGTAAATTATAAATTACATATAATTTGATTTTACTTCTGAATATAAACTTTGACTATTAGAAGCAAGTCCTCAAATGCAGCCTTTGGATATCCTACGGAATTCCCAGCAGCCATGATTCCTTCAAAAGCAGATGTTGTGAGACACTACCATTTTCTGCGCCGTCGTGAAGAAGCTAAATCTAAAGGATCATCAACTGCTAATGATTGTTACAGCGTTGTTGTAAAAGATATTGAAGATATTTGGATGAAATTTTCTTTTCCTACGATTAACACCAAAATTGAACAAGGTGCCGTTACATCGAAGAAATGAAATTTTTGCCTTAAAAGTAGCTCAGTATGATGAAATGTTTGATATATCTTCTTGTGAATGCTATGATAAGGGAATTGATAGGAAATCTTGCGGGTGTAAGGATAAAATACCAATGACAGAATGGGAGTCTTTTGTGGGTCAAAAACAAAGAAAAAATCAGTTAGGACCAATTGATCGCATAGCTAGTTCAACAAAGAAGAGATCTTTAGCAAGAGCCCAAGGAGCACAAAACCGTCAACTAAAAGCACAAGAAGAAATGACTGAAGCCACCAATGTTTTACCATCGGAATTTATAGAAAATACCGAAGAAGACATGGATGTAGATTCAGAGAATCAAGATGTAGATTATGAGGCCGATTTAGAATTGACTGGGAATATTCAAAACAAG
>JAJOZX010006182.1:240000-274177 GCA_023014485.1 Bathynomus jamesi
ACTTCATCCTTTACAATTAAGAGAGAATGTATAAAGAAAATGAATAGTGTAAAAGTTAACACGATTACATGATTAAGCTAAGTGTAAAAAATTATTAAGTAATTTAAAAAAGGAATAATTCATCAGTTATTTAACAAAAAAAATAAAGAAAATAATTTTTTTTCCAAAGCTTGCGTTTTAAATACAGTGTCACACGAGTTTGGACTTTATATGCAAAAATGAATATAAGAATTATTCATTATTCATTTTTACCTATGTGTTACTGGGAAACTGGGATCACTTTAACATATTGCTTCCCAAAGCATTCGGGAAGCAATATGTTAAAGTGATCCCTCCTGGGAAGCAATATGTTGAAGTGATATACACTGGGAAGCAATATGTTAAAAAGAGGTTCCTGGGAAGCAATATCTTAAAGTGATCCGGAATCTGTGTAACTAGGGATTTTAAAATCTCTAAAATGTTTAGGAATTTCATGTAACGTTAAGTCGTGATATTTCGCTAGTTTTAACGAAAATATCACGACTTAACCTAACCAATCGTCAAGGGCGTACAGTTGACCTAACCGCGCATTCAATAATTTTCCTGTAGGTTTAATGAAAATATCACGACTTAACCTTACATGAAATCCCTGAACATTTTAAGGATTTCATGAAATCCCTAGTTACACAAATTATTCCCTGTAACATATATATGGAATATCAAGTATGAACACGCATGATTTTGCATAATGCAAAAGTGCTCCCACCAGGATTCGAAAAGAGCGCCTTTTGGATAGAAGGCAAGGGTGCTAACCATTACGCTACGACAATGTAAAAGTTAGAACAACTTTGCACATATTTCAACACCCGAGGGAACATGTATCGCTTTCGCTTCCGAAGGTGTTTTCTATTTAAGAGGTGCTGGGTTCGAATCCTAGTGGGCGTATATTTGCATATATTATCCTTATGAACATCTGCAGACACTTCTAAACAGTGCAATTAAGCTTTATTCATTTCACTTAACGTAAGGATCCCTGGAATATGCATATAAAAATCGCTAACTTAGTCTTTAATTAATGGTATCGCGCATTTGAAACGAAAATTCCGTTTATCTTCTCCACGCCTGATTCAAGATGACTTCCCTTATCTCCTCTCTTTAAGAGATACTTATTTATCATACTAAGGACTATTTCTGTTATCTGACTTGAAGTCACGAAGTTGTTTTTTCCTTGAGAAAAGACTTTGTTTCGGAGGTTCTCTGACAAAGATTTTCTCTCGTCTGATACACAATCCGAATTCATGTTACGAGTATATTTTCATTTGATGTCAAAGGTTATAAAAATACTGAAGGTATGAATCTTTTTACTATACTGAACAGCTTACATTATTTACACTTTACAACAGATTGTGTCAACATGGCGTCATGTTACCATCTATTAACCTCTTGAGAGTTATCGACGCGTTATATCGTCTATCGGTTCGTATAAAAGTGAAAAAGTGACGATTAACAGGTTAAGTGAGTCATAGTGATGTCATACCGCAGTCATACCGTCATACTGAATCATGTTAGGGCATACTGACGTAATTATTACAAATCACGGCGTCATGATTTCAGTATGACATAGAGTATGAGTACAGAAAATGTGAAAAAATAAGTAAACTTTAGATAAACGCTGTATGTAAACATTGCAAAAGCAGAGGCCCTTTAGTTAATGTTTGATTAAGGAAGGTTCCAGAACTGTAATTGTCATACTTTTAGGAGCAAATATTTAGGTTAACATACAAACAATGGGATGCAAGAGTTAAAACTGGCTATTAAGACACTGTAGATAAATTGTTTATAGTTTCATATTTTAAAATTTTCACACGTAATTATCATTGTTAACAATGGCTTTTAATTAATTCTAATTTATTTTTACTCATAATTGTTAAAGTTTCATCTGGCAATTCGACGGAGATAAGTGCCAGAACTTATGAATAATACTTTAAAAAATATAAATTAGTGAGTGGAGCAATAGAAAATGCGATGAATGGGTATGTTGATCTCCCACTGCTAAATACTCTATATTCTTCAACTTGTTCACTTTCAATTTTTTTATGTATGTATAAAGTCTCCATATATGGTATTTATTTGTGCTGCGCATTTCAAACGAAATAATCATGAACAACGAATGACAACATAAGTTTAAAATTAACTAATATTTATTACAACATGTAGTAGTAGAAAGAATTATATAAAATACACTTTAAATAGTAGTAGAGTTTGGCAACTCAGCAAATCATAATGAACTTAGCTTTTTGAAAAGAATAATAGCTATTCTGAAATGTTTACTAGATATTTCAAATATCTGAAAACGGTGCTTAAAGGTTTCACATATTATACAAATGAAATCTTCACTTTCTACGCCTATATATAAGTTACTTTTCTATTGTTTGTGCCTAGCCGCATGCGCATTATGGTTCAAAATATTTTGAAATTATGATGCAGTTTATTTTATGTTCGTATTTATAGACTCATTTTCATTTTCATATTTGTTTTCTCCTTCTGAATTAAAGTGTTTATTGGCAGATATTATACATGTGCATTTATTTATTTATTCCATAAAAGCTTACGTCTTGTAAGTGTCTTTCATGCATTTACTAATTTTATTTATTTGGCTATTAAGAGCTAACTTGTGACCATGAGCTTAGATTTAGACATAAGCATCTTGATATACAGTAGGCCTACCCTAGGTTCAGTCCCTAAGTTAGCCTATACTTGAGAAAAGACAGTGATAAATTAGAAAGGGTTCAGGCTAGCCGCTAGAGCAACCAAAATGAATACAGAACTGAAAAGTAAAACACTTAAAGAAAGATTACCTGAACTAGATATGTATTCACCTGAAAAAGCGTCGACTAAGTTAGAGGAGAACTAATTCTCGTACTTAAAATGATAAATGGCTTTGATAATATAAATTATAATAATATAAATTCTGCAACCACCACCAACTGATAGCCCATGAGCTGCCGATGTGCTCTGTCAAGTTTCCCGGTCCTAGGTCACAATTACTGGGTCCGAAAGCCCCAGCACCGCGATAAAACTACAGAAAAGAACGCAGCCGTGAAAATCTTGAGCTTCACATTGTGTGACATACTGTATGCTGCTACCCGCCCGGGAGTAGGGGGAGGGGAGGGGGTAATTGGGGGAATGGAGGTGGGGTAATGGGGAGAGGGGTGGGGGTAATGGAGGTAATGGCGTTTTTTACTTGTGTGTGGGGGTAATGGGGGTGGGGGGTAATGGGGTAGAGGGGTGGGGTAATGGCGTTTTTTAAATTTTGTAGCTGGATCACAGTGCTACCCGACCTGAGGGCCAAGTTGTACAACGGTCGCGAGCGATAGCGAGCTACCGCTTGTTCTAAACTAAATGACTTGTATAAACTAACTATCGGTATCATCAGTATGTACAAAGCTGCTAATAATAGAAACTATACTTCACCCATTCACAGGGGGATTACCCAACATCAGACCAACGATAATCATAATACAAGGATCTCCAATGATTTCATACACAAGCAAAATTATCCAATGCAAATTGCAGAAAATGCTCTCTTACAAAGAGAGGCATTATCATTAATTTCGTTTCACAAATCACTAAAGCAACACTTTATTAACTCCTATAAATGTACAGCATCCCAGTTGGATATACATATATTGCTACATAATGTTACAAAACAAAAATTCACAGTCCCTTTTAAAAAATTACATAGGTCTATAGTATATGTAAAGTCCACTCTTGAAATAGGTGCAGTCACACGTTATATAAATTATATTTTGAAAGTTTCTATTACATGTATCGAATATACAATGCCTCATTTTTCTGTAGTTTCATTTTTTAAGATTCTCATTTTTAATTTGTAATAATAGAATTTATTATTGATAACACTGCCCAACAAAAAAAAATATTGTTTTGCTGCTGATTTAATTCTAAGACCTGTTTCTGGATAATATTGATGTGCTGATTTCAAAAATCACCTTAGATTTTGTCCATCACATCAGGTTTTCGTGCAATGCAATATGCCTATTTTGGGTGATCCATGAAGGGCGCTTATCAAAGTTGATGATTTTTGAGACCTGTTAACAGCTGTTTTGCTGTTAAAATTTTATCTGTGGAATACGCAAATCTGTGCATTAAATCTAAAGGTCATGTACAACATATTAAAATCTTGGGTATCTGTGATTTCCCCAGGTGTGAGCGTGACGTCATGATCTGAGAGAGATTTCCCATTGGCGGAGTGAGAGCAGCCGGTTCCGCTAGTGACGTTACTTGTAAACTTTCAGCAGTTTGGTTGCAACATGAGCATTAAAGTTCTCTATCTCAACAGTCATCTGGATAAATTTCCAGAAAATCTTGGTGATGTTAGTGAAGAGCAAGGTGAAAGGTTCCACCAAGATATCAAAGTGATGGAAGAACGATACCAAGGAAGATGGGATACCCATATGATGGCTGACTACTGCTGGAGCCTGCAAAGAGATTGTCTTGACATCTCTCATTCTAGGAAGTCCTATAAGAGAAAATTTATCAGCACTGAAAAGTAAGAAAACAAGAAAAAGACAATGTTAAGAAAACTGGTCCCGTGCTTGCTTTAATATGGATTCATTTTTTGCTTATTTAAACACTTTTAATCACTTTATGTGTCAATATTACCATTGTATATTAAAGTTCACTCTCTGCACAATTGTTTACTTTTCCATGCTGATTCTGAGTATGTAAAAACTTATTTTTTGAAAAGAAAAAAAATTGGGCATAACCCTGCCAAAATGCGATATCTCCAAAATATCCGTATTTGATTGCTCGAAAACCTGACGTGATAGGCAAAAACTAAGGTGATTTTTGAAATCAGCACACCAAAGTTACCTAAAAAACGTGTTAGAATTAAATCAGCAAAATTGGTGTTGGGCAGTGTAATATAATCACTTATTATTTACCACTTCTTTACGGTTTCTAATTTTCCTAAGATTATCTTGATTTAATTTGTAATAATAGGAATTAATCAAATGCAATTGTATTATATTTTCAAATTATTTTTATTAATTTTCTTTTTCCATTGTAACAATTGAAATGAATCTCAAAGATTTTGCTTGAAAATCTTTGAGATTTTCATCGATATATTCAGATAAGAATACTTTTGACTAAATACAAAATCGAATGTAAATGACAATATTTTGTAAACCTTTGTGGATGTGATGTTTCGCTGGAATTACTTAACATCGCATACTTCATGTAATGTATTCTGTTTGAATGAAGATTGTTTTGCTTTAATTTTTTTATTTTACCTTTTAAAGAGCGACTATTATAGGTGACATTTATTTATTTATTCTATTTATAGATGCACGTACTATCGGTTGAAAAAGTCCTGTCGTGGATTCCACGTTTTTTACCGTCGAATATCTGCAAAACACGCGGAATTTCAATGTATTATACTAAATAAATAAATGACCTTATCACAGATGCCACGTTTCTGAGGAAATGCAAAGAGAGTACTGCCAAACTGCTATACTTACTATGGAGGAAATCACTCGACACAGGACAAATTCCACTCCCCTTAAAGAACGCGAACATTTAAAGGTGGTAACAGAACAATGCCCAAGAATTATCGGCCAGTGGCTCTCACCTCACACCTTATAAAGTGTTTTGAATGTATAATTAGAGGCAAAACTACCTACTACCTACAAGAAAAAGACTTATACAACTCAAATCAACGTGGCTTCAGGGTGGGAAGATCATGCTTATCACAGCTACTAGACCATCAGGAGAAAATATTGGAAACATTGTGTCGAGGACAAGACATAGATGTAATCTATACTGATCTTGCAAAAGCCTTCGATAAATGTGACCATAGAATCATAGCACACAAACTTAAGAATACAGGAATTACTGGAAAGCTAGGAAGGTGGATATTTAATTTTGACGCAAAGAACACAAAAAGTGGTGGTAAACGGAGTTAAATCGGAAGTCTCAGAAGTCGTGAGCTCTGTCCCACAGGGGACAGTATTTGCTCCCTTGCTGTTCATAATAATGATTGCAGATATTGATGCAGATATTAAGGACAGTATTGTATCATGCTTCGCAGATGACAGAAAGATATGTAAGGAAATATTGAACGAAGATGACATAAGAAAATTACAAAACGACATTGAAACATTATTCCAGTGGGAAGAAGACAACAATATGAAGTTCAACGAAGAAAAATTCCAACTTCTAAGATATGGTAATAACAAGGAGCTACAGAAAAAAGGGTACAAAACTATGCAGGCCAAACAGATAACACCAAATCCACAAGTCAGGGATCTTGGAGTAATAATGTCGTCGGATGCAGAATTCAAAGAGCACTATAAAATCAAAATTACAACGGCTAGAAAAATAATGGGAATCATCTAGAAGAGCTTCCGCAGCAGAAAAGCAAACATCATACTCAAATTATGGAATAGTCTAGTCCTCCCAATAATTGAGTATTGCGCAGTACTCGCAAGCCCACACAGAAAACGAGACATTGCGAACATTGAAGCTATACAAAGGACTTTTACATCTAAGATAGACGAAACGAAAGGTGAAGGCTACTGGTCTCGACTACAATCACTGAAACTCTACTTTCTCGAAAGAAGGCGCGAGCGGTACACAATAATATACATATGGAAAATACTTGAGGGCTTTGTCCCTAACCTTAGAAATGAAATAGAAACAAACTGGAATGAGAGAAGAGGTAGATTTTGTACGGTCCCAGCTGCGGTGGGACAAGGGGCCATGAAAACGAGGATGGAATATACCCTCAGAATACGAGGCCCAAAGCTTTTCAATGTTCTACCAAAAGAAGTGAGGAATCTCCAGCACACCGACCTGAATAACTTCAAGAACCAGCTGGACAGATTCCTGTGCAATGTCCTGACCAGCCATGCGTGGCTGGCTACGAGGGCAGGAGGAGATCAGACAGCAATTCCGTCCTTCACCAAATCCCGCAAATGAGGCGGGATGCTGCAGAGGGGTCAACCGCAGGTCGATCCTGAACCGTCGTTCAAACTCCCCTAATGTATACCCCTAAAGTATATATATATATATATATATATATATGACCTAGTAAATGATTTCTTATATATACGTGTATATACCATAATATTTCATGCAATATCAAATACGCGAACGACAGGTAAAGCTTTACTGTATCATTCTGAGCACCTATTTTTTTTTCATTTTCGAGTTTCGGTCGGAAGCTCCCTCCGGAAGACTTAGCCTTTATGGCTGGAGTTACTTGAAAGTCTCGAACGCCACTCCACTTTTTTCTTTTACAAGTCAGAACTTTAATTGTATTAATTTCACTTTCAAAGTTCTAATGGTGCTATTTTCGTAAAACAAAATTCTAATTTTCATTTCAAAATAATTACAAGTATAACCTTACATCTAAAAGTTTTTAAAATTTGAAAATCAAGTTTGTTCTACAAAAATTAAATACTCATTAACGTAGAAAAGTATTATAATTAAATTTTAACATTTTAATTAAATTTCAGATACTGATTTAATGTTTACGAAAGATTGGTATCGGTTTGATTTATTTTTAACTTGTTAAAAATTAATTTAAAGATTAATTAAAATTTAATTTAAAGATTAATATGTTTAAGGTAATTTAAGAATGTAAATTCTAAACGCTATTTTTTACAAGCATTTCATCTCCAAAACTGATATTAGCTGATTCTCGTTTTCCTTTTGATGATTGAGTATTATTACCAATAAACCAGCGTCCGTGGCTCAGTGGATAAAACAGTTTTTCCCTATAAGCGAAGTGAAGACACTGACGTCAGGGGTACGAACCCCGATGATACTGGTAATGATAATAATAATATATGAGTTAGCGCAATATATCGTATTAGTTGGCCTGAGCGCTGTGCTAGTTTCTGTCGTCAATAAGACAAAATAATTTGAAAACATTCATATGTACCTGTAGTTAGTGATTTGGATAGTTCGCCAGATGGAAAGATAATCAGAAAGACATATTTCTCAAAGGTCTTTTCCGTAATGAATAAATTACTTGCAGTTACACAGCGAAAAATCTGTAGTTAAAATTATTGAACACTTGCACACTATAGCAAATAGTTCAGTATGGTTCAATCCAATTGTATTATACAGTTGCGATAACCATGCTCATTGTTCTGATGAAAACTTAAGTAGTTGAATAGTTGAGACACAGAACAGTTGGATTAACAGTAGTACAATGCAAAGTGAAGTTGTTCCATACAGAACACCTTTTCTAAAAATTAAAATTTTTCATTTGCTGAACCAACTATGGAACTACTTCTTGGTAAAACTAATGGTTCAGCCTAGAAACCGTTTGGACATTCTTACATTCTGGACCGATTTTGAACCAATTATATCGACAAGCAAATTTAATTGGTTCAAAATCGGTGCAGAAAGACAAGATGGACCGACCATTGGCTTTACTAAATCATTTCATAATCAGTCCAAGTGGAACAATTAATTTTTTAGAAAAGTTGTTCTGTATGAAACAACTTTCTTTATAGTGTTGTAGTAACTCTACTTAATATAGGCCCTATTTAATATAGTGTTCAAATACTTAATTAAGGATGTCCTCATTAATTAAGGATTGTCTCCGTTTAATATTTGGATATTTAATTAGTTTATCTCACTTCCTTTTGAACTACCGCCCAATGTCTATCTTATCAACATCACTGGAGATATCTGAAGAAATTGCACATAATGTTACCAATACTTTGAAGAATAAAATCCAATATGGAAGCATCAAATCGGGTTTTGAAAAAGCGCAAAATAAAGTATGATGTCTGCATAATTTCTGAACTAAATATCTTGCATGGAGTGCCACAGGGGAACATATACGTTCTTTTATTATTTCTTATCTATATAAATGATTTCCGAAGTTCTCACAATGGAGAAGGATTTTCTATAGGAATAAGATGATGTTTTACTTTATACTCGCATAAAGATATTGCATTCCTTCGTGAAGTTTGACACAGTTTATGGTTAAATGCCAACAAAGTATTCTTAAACAGAAATGAAATACGCTTTATGTTAAACATCTAAAAATAAATACCAAACTTAATAAAATTAAGTCTCATGCAATCCTTTTGTCATTGAAAGAAACTGCATATGGCTTTCTTAGAAACAAATTATATCTCAGTGAACATACATAAAATATGCAAACTTTCAAAACTCTCTTCAATTCCAATAAAATGAAATTTTCTGCCAGTATATATGATATATTCCGTATGTTACAAGTTATACTCGTAAGTTGTATATACAATTTGTATATTCTCATCTCTCATATAATAATGGATCGTGGGAGTGAGTAGTATAGCCGCAAAAGGGGAGAGTGCAGGAATGTTGCAGGTTATTATGTAATGTTGCAAAGGGGGGGTTGTTGCAAGGGGGGGGGGTTGTTGCAAAGGGGGGTTGTTTGCAAAGGGGGTTGTTGCAAATGGGATGTTGTGCAATGGGGATGTTGCAAAGGGGATGTTGCAAAGGGGGATTGGCAAAGGGGGGTGGGGGAAAGGGGGTGGGGGAAAGGGGGTGGGGGGGAAACTTGGAGGCGGCGTTATCCCCCAAGAGAAAGAAGGAGGAGAGAAAGGAGGAGAGGTGTTCACCTGGCAGGAGCCAAGTGCACACTGAGACTTCCAGCCGGGCTGGCGTTGTTTTATAGACTCCTAATCAGCCAGTTGGCTGAGTTGCCAGATACCGCCATGTATTCCATTATTATCCTAATCAGCCAGTTGGCTGAGCCAGAGACGCCTGAGAAGAGAGAGATGCCTGTAGAGGGAGAGATGCCTGAAGAAGAGAGATGCCTGTAGGAGGGAGAGACGCCTGAAGGAGAGAGGATAGGTGCACATGCAGGAGTACACATGCAGGAGGTACACATGCAGGAGTACACATGCAGTAGGTACACATGCAGTAGGTTACACATGCTGGATGTACACATGCAGGAGTAACATGCTGGAGGCAAACATGCAGAGAGAGAGAGAGAGGCGCCTGAAGGAGAGAGAGAGAGAGAGCTGAAGGAGGGAGAGAGACACCTGAAGGACAGAGTGGAGTTCTCCCCCAATTTATTTTCGTTTCCCTAACCTAAGAGGCCACTATGGGGTTTACCAAAGGGCATGAAATAGAAGGAGCAGAGCTCCTTACTCGGCCGGAGCCGAGGGGGGAATGGTTCTTCATCAAACTTCGCGATCTTTTATAATCCTCTATTCTGCTGAGTTGCCAGATAGCGCAAGGTATTCCAGATAGCGCCATGTATTCTAAAGCATTGTGTACCACAATATGGTAGATGAATTAAACAATTACACCACTTAATTGAAATATAGATGTATATAGTGTTTACAATAGATGTATATAATGGTAATATTAATATTTGGAACATTGAGTACTTAGCTTCCTTGAAGTTGAACGAAGCAAATAACATAGTTTACCTTCGAAAACGCCATAATAGAAAACAATTAATTTTATGGATAACTATTCGACAAAAGTTTACTATAATTATATCAGTCTTTTAAATATCTTCTGATATTATATATATATATATATATATATATATATATATATATATATAAAATACCACAATATATATCTTCTATTATTCAATAATACATTAGAGAGATTTACGCAATAATAGAATTAACAAAGTTACCCTATTTCGTTAGACAGAAACGAATTTTTATAAGGAATACCAACCTTCATTAAACTTGAAGATGAACGATGCATACAGTCTCATTCCTGCGACGAAAAAAATGAAAAATGACGTAAAATAAAGAAATTATTCATTGCCCAAGCCACTATAGCGAGGTTGGTTTCGGAGAATTCGAACGAAAAAGGTCTCTAGAGACCTTTTCGGGCCGAGAGATTATCTTTCTACAAGCTATTCGAGCAGAAATCACCACTGGCTTCAGATATTAATTTTATTATTCTTATTATTATTTCTACAAATATTTACGCGTTATTTTTTATGGTGTCATATAGAAATATAATGATTATATATATATATTATATATATATATATGCTACACACACACACAGACAGTGCATGGAACTCTTCTGGGATAATTAAATCCACTATAGTCAGAGTAAGTAATGACAAATACGCCTCGGTGGTGTAGTGGTTAGCGTCGCGGACTACGAGTCCATCGGCCCAGGGTTCGAGACCCGACGGCAGCCGGCGCGCAGCAAAGCCAGCTGTTCCACACAATAAAGAAAGTGGTTGGTAGATAAATGGGTACCCTAGGAGGCCTAGTGCTCAAGACGCTGGGCTGCTGATGGGTCGTGGTTCGGAATCCACGTTAAACTGTAGGTCTAAGTGGAGTGAAAAGCTTGACCTTCATCAGAATGAACAATTCGGGCAACGACGCGGGCAACGGGTCACTCGCAAAGAGAATTTAATCATTGGCAAACTTCCTTCCAGACTACTCTTTCTATACATATATATATATATATATAGAAAGAGCGAGAGTTTTGTTCAATAAATAATAATCGAAAAAAACTGCACGAATTTCTATGTAGCAATAATAATAATTAACAAATACGTGATTTAAAATAACAGGACCATTTTACCCGAGGCAGTAGTATATCCTAAAAATAAGTTAACAATTCAAACAATACTAATAATTTGTAAGATATAATATAAGGACTACCATAGAAATGTAAGTGCCTATAATTCGATTTTATATATATGTTACTCGTCGGTCTCGTTATAGCGGATTGGTACACGCTCCACCCAGCTACATCGGCAACCAATCACGACGGACATCTGGTCTTTTGGGCGGAGCTTGGTGAATGTGCATATAAAAGGGGATATTTTCAGTTGGAGTAACAGTAGCTATTTTCGCATCAGTGAATAATCAACCATGGACCTGTACGTCTCCCAGACTTGTATGAAGAACGTGATACTGCAGCATTAACCACATTAGCCTTTTCAATGCTGTTGATTGTGGCGAACTATTTTCGACGCAAACCGTAGAAGATATTTGCAGTGACGCTCCTTACAATCCGACGCAAGGGACTACCATAGAAATGTAAGTGTCCATAATTAGAATTTTATAGGAGAGGTTGTAGTATTTCAGATACTAGTCAAAAATGTCAATCAATGTTATTTCCCCATCATGCTAAAATCGAAATTGGTATCGAACCAAAGATATCTTCATATAATGGAGATCTGTCTGTCTGTCTGTCTGTATATGTTTTCCTTTAAGGTCCGATGAGGATTTGACACGAGTTATACAATCTTTTGAAGGGGATACGGATGATATACTGGATCAGTCAGCAGTGTCACACATCCTCACCATGGACCTGTACGTCTCCCAGACTTGTATGAAGAACGTGATACTGCAGCATTAACCACAATTAGCCTTTTCAATGCTGTTGATTGTGGCGAACTATTTTCGACGCAAACCGTAGAAGATATTTGCAGTGACGCTCCTTACAATCCGACGCAAGGGACTACCATAGAAATGTAAGTGTCCATAATTAGAATTTTATAGGAGAGTTGTAGTATTTCAGATACTAGTCAAAAATGTCAATCAATGTTATTTCCCCATTATGCTAAAATCGAAATGTTCACTCCTCGAACCAAAGATATCTTCACATAATGGGATCTGTCTGTCTGTCTGTCTGTATATGTTTTCCTTTAAGGTCCGATGAGGATTTGACACGAGTTATACACTCTTTTGAAGGGAATACGGATGATATACTAATCAGTCAACAATGTCAAATAATGTAAGTGTTTTCGATCTTTTTGGGATAAGAAGACGCAATATATTTTCATAAATTTATTAAATGAAAGAAATCAGTACAATAAACGAATATACGAACAAAAACATTATAATATACAACGAGTACGTACAATGGAAAACGGTTTTTTATCTGTCTACATACCATTTCATCGTTTCGGTGAGTGTGACACGGATCAAATAAATTTAAAAAATTTATAAATTCTTTATCATTTGACATATGCATGAGAAATGAGACACAGTACATTCCGCAAACATTAGTAAAATATCCTGCATACGAAATGGGTTCCATACAACTTCGGGAATATGTAACTGAGCGAGAAATTTTACAATAATAGGGTCACTCCAGGGTTGAGTACCGAGTGAATCAAAATAGTACAGGCGCTGTCTATTTTTAAAATAGACAGCGATCCAGTGAATCCCTCATTACCGATGATGTCTGTGTTCACAATAAGACTACCGCATTCTCGCGTACTTGGCAAACTCAATGTTTCATTCTTCGCAAACACGCCGATAAATTTGGAACGTGTGACTCGCTCCATTACTTTCTGAAGTGTATTAGCATCCATTTTAAAAGTCAGTGATAACGCTTCTAAATCTATCTACTTCTATTAGGCTTGCGATTCGAGATATACTAGTACACTAATAGGAGCGTCTATAGGCTTGGCGAATTCCAGCCGCACTGAGATGTTCCGCTCTGCTGTGGTGTTAAATGGGTATTTACGCTAGCAGATAAGTCAGGTGTAATGTCAAACGGATAAAGGTTAAATTGATCAATGAATTCTTCCTGCGTTACCCCATTACCAAGCTCATCACAATCACCTACAATATGGGTCAGATTACTATAGGCTCTGGCACAAAGAGGTAACACAGCATCTGATGAATAGTCCGTACCCATTGTTCCACCCAAAGCAGTGCCATTAACGTATAGAGTTATATTTTTAAGTCCGAAATTCTCGAATTTAAAGGCACTCTTTTATATTTTCCATTCACCGAAGCGTGGTCCTGCATGCCGATTAATATCCTTTAGGAAGATTTCCCAGGGCAATGTTTTCTATCTGCTTCGATGCCAACCCTGCAGGAACCGTATATAGTTTGATCTGCACTCTGTTAATAGGATATTTCACTGTAGCGTTTAGTAAATTTTTCTCAATTTCTAGTTGTTTTGGTGAACTTAATTTCACTCGCCGTACGCGGAGGTATGTGTCCATAATGTGAACCACAACGGACTTTGCGCCCTCTTCTTGATTCGCATCCAGATTTAAGCAGATCTCAGGACTCGTGCGGGTGAGCTTATTTTCATATCCACCCCGTTCACAAGCAACTTCTCCTGGAAAGTGAAATCTGTGTGCAACCGTCCAAAACACTCGTATATTTTCTTTTTAGAATTTTTAAATTTGTCCTTTATACTATTTCATCTTTAGTTTGATAATATCCCTCCGCACTTAAAAAGGTAGCCTTCGCTTCTTTGGAAAAGTTGAGGACATTTTCCAAATAGGCTCGTAGATGATAGTACCCCGTGCCTGCCGATATGTTGGTCTGATTTAAATATACGTCACACTGGTTGAATATGGCGTGCAGAAAGTTTGTTTCAGGGTATACAGCATATTTGTCATCGCAGGCCGTTCCATCAGAATGGGCTATACGTAGCTTAGCGTACATGTGCACACAGCTTGGATCAAAAAAGTAAGGACCTGAGCTGGGTATCACGAATTCTATAGGTGCACTCGGGGAACTAATTGTGTTTAAAGGGTTAATTGTAATAAATCACTGTGCTCAATAGAAACTTGGGTTGGCGGGAGCTCAAAAAAGGACAGCTCCGACTTACAGCATTGTGAACTACATGGGTGGATGAAGCGTGCCATGGCGAAATAGTGACTCCTCTCTCGACAAGTGGTAAACAAACTATGATTCATGAGATCAATATCCTTAGCTTATATCAGTCAAAAAAGTGGTCAACCATAGGTTTCATTCGCTTACAGCATTTCTTTTTTGACAGCCTTTTACGTTTAATACCACGTGACCCTTCTTCTTCTTCTTCCGGGGGCCCTCCTCTTCCCGCCACCACGCATTTTTCTCTTTGCATCTTTGATGATTTCGTTCCGTGTACGCTTTAAATGTTTTTTTAGGGCTTCTTTAGGTTTAGCCCCGGCCAATATGTCTTCTGCAGTGTTAAGGCCTGATTGTAGCGCTTTCCTTCCAAGGTATCTGGCACCCCTCTTCAGCAAAGGAACAGCCGTACGTAGTATGGATGAAAAATGGATCCAAGTCCACTACCGCGCTGGTATCGCATCCCTCGATAGACGGTGAAAGGCTTTCTATCCATTATAACTCAGTGCGTCGAAAGTGTAGCTTCAGTTAAGCTCCCGTTACCGAATGGGAAGTTTTCGCCCTCAATCGTTCTTATATATATTGTGATATTGGTTATTAAATAGTTGCGACATTCACATAATGGGGTCTGTCATATGTAATACTCAAACTCCTTCCTCTATGGTTGGGGATGTGAGCAATGCGCAGCAGGCGTGCCTGGGTATCCCCAACAAACTGGTGCTCCACTATATTACGTAAATATAGCACATGTCTGGGGACCTTTCAGCCAATTTCTCCATCTTCAATTGATACATTAATCTGGACAAGTTATACTGTGTCTCGTGAAATGTGTCTCTTTGGAAGGCTGGCTATATCGGCCGTTGGTTAGAATTTTGAACTTTCTATGTTCTTTAAGACATCTGTTAGTCTTTGATTTTAGGATTAGTGTATGTGCAGGGTTGTTTACGATTTCATATACTAAATCATTCGTAAGGTTTGAGTTTCTTAAACTTACGTTTAAGCCTCTCACAACATCCTCGGCCGAACCATATTGACCCGGCCCTAGTCTTACTTCTGTACTGTAATACCGTGCAATCTTAGTCCAAGCGATGCGCATAGTTTCATCCATAGCTACCCCAGCTTTTTCACACTCGTCAATGTCTCTAAGAATCGTAAAAACGGTTTCTTCATGTTCAATATTAAAAAGACGGTGTCCAGCTGAATTTCGCATATCCCCACCTCATACGAATCACGACCCAATTCAATGTGCCCATGGAGTTCTGTTACAAGTGGCTAGCGTGTTGTTAGGGTGTACAGACAGGGACGAGGAGGAGGGAGTGTGACGTAGAAATGGTTAGGAGCCATGTTGCATACTATTTAAGCTTCATTATTGCATCAGCTTTATATAGGTGTTGAAGCTTTCTGGGTACCCTAGCCATTTCACCAGGTACATTTTTCTCCTTCCTGAACCTTTGCTTCCTAAAATTTTCTCAATTTTAAACACATTTTTTTCTAAATTAAACGCGACTTTCTGCAATTCCTCGCGGTAAAAGCCTCCTGAGATTTTCCCCATTCAAATCTTCAATGTAATACATCATATCACACCTTTAGGTCTCACAGCCCTAACTTTAAAAATCCGCGTGTCCATCCTTGCTCAAACCCTTTGCGAATTTATTCCCCGAACGCGACAGCCTTACATAATCATTGATTTTGAAGCGCACAGAGGTGGTGGTGGTGGTGGTGGTCCATCTCTTCTCGGGAGCGTACCTCTTTCTAAAACTTCGTTAGGTGTTGCCCCAATCGTGCGATGGTGTGAGCGGTTGTAGGATGATGCCAATGGTTCCAGAATGTCTAGAAATCTGTATGTGTTTTTATGTGTAAAATAACGGTGCATGCGTTCCTTTATGGTTGCGCTGAACTCTTTCAGCTAAAGAAGCCTTATGTATAGAATGGTTGTGTAATAGCTGATATTAAACTCTGTCAACATATTCTGAAAAGCACGGCCTATAAAACTCTTCCCCATATCCGTACAAAAATAGCCAGGAACCCTGTTTTCTTTTAACATTAGCGTTTGGTGGCTTTAGCAACTGTTTCAGGTGATTTATTTTCAGAGGAACTAGCCACAGATATCTAGAGAATACGTCTATTATGAATAGAATGTAGCGTAACCATCGTATACACAGAGTATCTTGCATGTCTGTTAAATCTGCTTGCCAAATAGAATCAATCGAGGAAGCCGTTGTCTTGGCTGTTTTAAACCTTTTTCTCACAGCTTATGAAGCGTATAAGCGTCCTGCTCCCTCAAAAATCTTTCAACATCTTTTTTTCCTACTCCGTAAACGTGCAGCTATCTACGCCGCCGTAGAGGATGGGGCAGAAATGTCATAATAACGTTTAGTTAATACGTTAGCCATTTGCGTATTTTAGAGGCAGGTGGGTAGGGTTGGTTTAACCTCTTCTTTCTCCTCTTGAAAGGTGTTACGCAGGGGTGACGGCGCGTCTTCAATTGTGCACAGACGTTGCGTGTTCCAAGTCTTTTAACCTGTTTCAGATTCCTATCAACGTTTTAGGGACATTTATTGTTGTAGTCTTGCTTTAATATGCTTCCATCCTGATGGTGACGGCCTCCCACTTTCTCACCAGATCATGGACAATGTCTACGATATTCGATCCCTGTACCTTGATCCTTCCACATGATCTCCCACTGTATCGGTCCATTGTATGGCGGGATCCTCATTCAATAGATTATAAAGACTTAAGCCTTTACTCCTCAATGTAAGTGGAGGGTATTTTTTAATACATGTTCGATATGTTGTGTGGCTAATCTTTTTGGTTGATCAGCTGTATAGTCGGGTACAGGTCTATGTCGCCCATCGGTGCTGTGCCTAATAACCACAGGAATCTCCGTAGGGCTCTTATAATTTTTCGTACTCGTGAAGAAAATTTCTGCAGAGCTTCTTGGTATAAGATTCTTTTCTCATCAGGTGTTTTTTCACTGTTTAATAGGGCTAACAATTCGCTTTCCATTCTTTTAAGTCTGCTTTTACGGGGATCTAGATCCGTGTCTCTTTTGCATTGAAGCGTACACCTCGGGGGAATCACTACCACTTTTTTCATTATATTAATCTAGTCAGTAAAGGTCCCAAAACTGAAAATAAGATGGGGAGAAATGAACCCTCCTGTTTGCACAATAACTCGTTTTTTCTTCGCTACAGTTTGACTTTTACGAGCGAGTGATACGTATTATGTTCTTGTAGCGGCGTAGGCGAGCCTTCTGATGGGCTTTCATTGATACATTGCAATTTATAACGTTAAGACAGTTCACAGATGCATTTTAAAAGTCGGCGTCAATATTTTTAAATAAACATCTGCTGCATTGCCCGGGGCAGCGATGATAGATTTTTATTAATTCATGGTATTTCTTTAGTCCTCTTTGTCATTCTGGAATATACACCGTTTCAGGCTCGTTTGGAAATATATTCGTTCGCAGAAGCACTCTAAACGTGTTTCGCGGATGAAGGTCGCAAAGCAAATATCCGTAACGCGTGCTTGTAGCTTCTTTATAAACTTCCAAAAAACTCCTTACGCTGATTCGGGAACATTTGATTGGCTAATACCCCAATTTGTGAACACATCTCTACGTTGCGCGAATAAGACTAGATATTGCGTATTTAACGACACATCGCGCATGTATCTATTTTGAAAAATAGATTCTGATTGATGAAGAACACGCTTATGTTAAGATGGTGGGAGTATACTGTAAATGTCCGGCAAACGTTTTATCCATCTCCAACATGAGATCGTCAATTACAATGATTGTATGTTCAGTTCCCTTTAGCGAATTAACGTCATATACACCTTTGTGGAACAAAATATCATCTTGGTACTCGTTGAACGCTGATTGATACGTCGAATAGCACCATATAACTTTATGCACAAATTTCGAGAACATCTCGCCCTTTTCTTTAATGATTTTAAGCATAAACACAGTTTTACCACATCCTGTAGGTCCAGATATAATACATGTGGATGGGCTCGTGAATCTGAATTTTTCTACAGAGTCCATTTCTAACACGTCACACTCCTAAGTGGGTCATTTACAAAATATTACAAATTTTGAGTGCTGATCCTTATATTTCTTCTCCCACAGAACCGACGATGAGGTAGAGCACCCTATCATTACGGATGACCTCGACGACAGTGTGATCTCCTCCCCTGAACCAGCGATACAGGTTGCACGTCCAAAGCGGAGGTATGAGAACCCCACATCAGGTATAAAGCGGCCGAAATACGTACCTGTTGCAGCAGATCCCCAACCCTCAACCGCAACAACCTCCCCAGCAGCAGCACCCCCCTTATTCCGCCCCCCGTTCTGTTAAGTCTACAATAATAGATCCCCAACCCTCTTACGCAACAACCTCCCCAGCAGCAGCACCTCCCCCTTATTCCGCCCCCCGTTCTGTTAAGTCTACAATAATAGATCCCCAACCCTCCTACGCAACAGGGCCTCCATCAGCAGCAGCAGCACCTAATATAGCCACTAATTCATCCGCCCCCCGTTCTGTTGAGGATGGTATAACACTGGAATTGGTGCGATCCGCTGCCCCCACCCCCGCCTTGACTAGAAATCGGTATAGAGTTAGGGTCGACCCTAGAGCCCTGTATAGCAATGGAGTTGAGCGCGGGATACGCAGGGTAGTACAGCGTATTATAGAGTTTGCTCTTCAGAATCGCGACGAGCGTGAGGTCAGGACGAGTCTGTCCTTTGGGTTCGGGTCAGATGACGGTGATGTAGACGATTATTGGGTGATAGTACCGTTCAGGCGTTTGGCTGCTGAAGATGTAGAATATATATTAGGGCGTATAATGCAAGCCGTCCAAAGTAGTATAGCCTTCAATATGGACAACTTCACGGTAAATATTGACCATGTATACCGTGTTGCGGGTCATAGTGCCATACCGTACACTCTTAACTTCAATTCTCCAACTATTTACCGAAGGCATATAAACGTCGATCGTGGTTGCGGCTTTATAGCAGTACTCTTAGCACGTATGTTTACTGTACAAAATACACGGACTCAAAAAATTTGGCTGCCTACGATCGTTGAGCGTGCCCGTAAACTAGCTGTAGACTGTGAACTTGAATTTGACTGTAATATGGGTCCTGAAGAGCTGAGAAAGGTAGAACAGGAAATGAATGTGCGCATAGTTGTATTTGGTTTGGATGATCGCCGCCGGACTGTGTATGTTTTTAAAAGCTGTGTGAGAGATCGTACAAGACCCCTACTTATTTTAGGATTGTCAGGGACAACGTATCTCCCCATCCGTAATATAAGGGGGCTTTACGCGAGTTATGACAAAAGTCGAAAATATGGGAGACATCATGATTTGTGTAAGGGGTGCCTCGAGTTTGCGGCTGATATAGTGAGACATTGTAAAGAATGTCACATGGTATGTGAGCAGTGTAAAAGCACCAAATGTGAAAGCCGTGTAGTTGAGAAGAGAGACTGTGATGTGTGTAGACGCACATTTTTCAATAATAGCTGCTTTGATCTCCATAAATCAATTGGTACGTGCAGGAAAATGAGAATCTGTGAATGTGGTATGTTTCACACAATGGATAATTGGGGAAAATTTAAGCACAAGTGCGACGTAATTCACTGTCCTACATGCCAGGAGGAATATAAGGCGGATGGAGTAAAGCATGTGTGTTATATGAAAGATGCTAAGCCTAAAAATAACCCTTGTATAACTGTGTACTACGATATAGAAACATATACGAACGCTGAAACCAAAGAGGTAATTCCACATTTACTTGTGAGCCAGACCATCTGTGATGAGTGTATGGGTATCGAATGTGACGAGTGCCCCAAATGCGGTAAACGGACAAACGTTTTTAAAACGAATGTCAGCGATAGTCCTGTGAAACTATTTGTGTCCTATATTGTCAAGTTAGCCGACAAGTTCAAAAAAATGACTGTGTATATTCTCGCCCATAACGGGGCAAAGTTTGACACGCAGTTCCTTTATAAGGAGTTGCTTGAACACGAATCCTCTGAGATATTTACAGGTGATCCATTGAAAAGAGGCAACAAATTAATACAGATGCAGATAAGAGGCAATGTACAATTTAAAGATACTTTATTATTCACACCTTGTAAATTAGCAAAGCTACCCAAGGTGATGGGAGTAGCAGCTGAAGTTTCCAAAGGATACTTCCCATACACTTTCCTCACCAGCGAGACTTTAAACTACGTAGGCCCACCACCCCCCAAACATTATTTTGACTGTATGGATGAAGACTTTGATCGATACTACGACAGTTTTAATGAAAGTAACCCTTATAATATAGCTGATGAATGTGAGCGTTATTGCGTGAATGATGTGCGCGTGCTTAGAGTATGTTTCCAGGCCTTTAGAAGTATGTACATAGCCCGTTTCAAATGCGATCCAGTGCAAGTCGCAACCACCATCGCATCATTATGTTTTACGGTGTTCAAGAATAACTTCATGCCTAAAGACACCTTAGCCATTATTCACCGAAACAACCCCCGCAGTTACGGACACAAGGCTATTTACTGGCTCATACACCTGCAGCAACAAACAGGTGTATACATAAAGCACGCCCGCAACACGGGTGAAGTACCCATTAAGATTAATGGACGTGTTTTTTGGGTTGATGGGTTAAGTGAAAACCGTGTCACTGGTGTGAAGACTGTGTACTCCTTTAACGGTTGCTGGTGGCATGGATGCCCCCGCCCTGAGTGCGGAGTCACCGGAGATATCAACGGTAGATCTCCTGCCGACTGTCTTGCAGGGACCCGCACCCGCGATCAACTTATAGGGTCACAGTTCACTCACAAAGTCTTGTGGGAGCATGAATATGATGCACGGATGGAGACAGACGATGTATACCGTGAGGAAATAAAAACGATCAAGCGTTCAATGGTGCTGGATCCTCTCAAATGTGGTGATAGCTTGTTTGGAGGACGTACAAATCCTTTCAGACTATACTTCCCACCTACGGAGGGCGTGAAGCTCCATTACTACGATTTCTGTTCTTTATACCCATACGTGATGAAGAGCAATCCGTACCCCGTGGGCGCTCCTGAGAAACTGGTGGGACCTAGCATACCCTCCATCAATGAATTTTCAAAAAATTTGAATGATCATTACTTTGGGCTCTCTTTCGTAGACGTACTCCCCCCACGCAATTTATGGATGCCGATCTTACCTGTCGTTATCGACGACAAGCTCATGTTTCCCCTGTGCGTGAAGTGCGCGGAAGAGGATAACGGCGAATGTAACCATATACCCCACCAGCGTAAGATCAGAGGCGTATATACAAGTCCTGAGCTGGCCCTAGCCGTACGCCATGGTTATAGAATACTGAAGATACACGAGGTGTGGAGGTTTCAGAAGCTCCCCAACCTTTTCACACCATATATAAACGCCTTTTTGAAGGATAAGGTTGAAGCATCAGGGTATCCGCGAGGAGTTGATACCGAAGATGAAAAGTCGGCCTATATTCAACGTTACCGCGACCGCGAAGGTATACAACTTGATCGTGTCCAAATTGTAAAGAATCCTGGCAAGCGCTTTAGTGCAAAGTTGTGTCTAAACAGTCTATGGGGAAAATTTGCGCAGAATACCGGCAGAGGGAACATTCATTTGGCACAAAGTTATAGCGATGTCTGGGATTATGCCAATGCCCCCGATAAAGAGGTCATGGAGATCGTGAATGTAGGTAATACTTACGTAATAAAGTACAACAACACTGAATTTGCCACAGATACCTCAAGGGTTACAAACATACCTGTGGCGAGCTTCACAACAGCCTACGCCCGTATAAAACTTTGGGGTCTATTGCATTCTCTTGGGCGGAGAGTATTGTATGCCGATACAGATAGCGTGATATTCACAGAGAGGGAGGGTGATTACATGCCCGCTATTGGGGAGTTCCTCGGCGAACTCACTGATGAGATCAAGGATGAGTATGGGGACGACGCATACGCCGACTCTTTTATCTCAACAGGACCTAAGACTTATGGGGTACGGGTCAGGGTAGGGGATGAAATGAAATATATCGTGAAGGCAAAGGGTATTACGCTCAACCATGCGAATCGGGAGGTTGTTAACTTTGAGTCGTTGAAGGATCTAGTATGTTTGGAACCTCACCAACTAATTGTAGGCACCCACAATTTTCGGGCGCAGAAGCTGGGAGGCGTGAAGGAACTTAGGGGTACGATGGTGTGCCGTAACACCTATAGGAAACGTTACCAGTTACCTGGCACCTATGATACCGTACCCTTTGGATACCAATGATGCTTCTAACTCACACGTCTTGTATATAATCGTATCTATTTGTAAATATATATGTATATATAACTTGAATATCTTGAATCGTATTTGTAAATAATGTGTGTGTGTAGGTGAAAGTTCTAAGCTCCGCCCACTGCGTGAGTCATGCTACTATCTGGGAGTCCCTGCGTGGTCAGTCGACCGCAGTAAGCCCGAGAGATCAGACGTGTATTCAGATCAGACGTATATTGAAATGGCTACCTTTAATATCGCTTGCACAACGTTTATGAAATGGTATTCAGTAAAGTGTGAGGATGTGGTGGATACCGAAAAACTTCCTATTCCCCCCTCCTATGCCTCTTTTAAAACCACATTGGATTGTGCGAAGTTCCAAGATGTACAAATACTCTACGGATGTTCTGGTGAGACTGTTGAAGGCTTTCGTTGCACAGACGATGTGCTGAAGTATACTGCAGGGCTAAACTTTATAAAGTCTCACATACACCGTGAAGTAAAAGAAACAACGCGTGCAGAAGAGAAGCAGCAGGTATGGATAATGAGCCTTGTGGATGGGTGGTGTGACAAGCGGTATTACGTTATGCTACACCATGTCGATTACTCATACCCTACGTCTGAAAATGTGAATCTTGTGATCATGGACAATCTTAGGTGTTTTTATCACTATATTAACGTATATCATGATGAGGTTCATAGTGAGGTTGTGGCTAGTGCCATGCGTGAGTTTTTAACAGATTTTAGAGACGAGCATCGTTTGATGGGTAGAAAGGAAAAATATGAGCATATGTTCCTCTCAAATAGTGCGCCGGAGTGTGGAGATGATTAGCGCCTAGTTCTTATCAAAGTGCGTAGGCTGGTAGTGACGAAACGGAAAAACAAATATGTGCAACAATTCGAGTCGTACGAACATGCCCGTTCACGTATCATCGAGTCAGCCGCTCGTCGAACCGTTCCTGCCTGTGCCTCACACGGCTCATAGTTATCTCAGAGCTTGAGCCGAGTAGACGTGCGCTCCTCGAATACGATGGAACTTCCTTTGAGCAGCATTCTCAACGCCTCGTACGATGTGTCCGTGACGAAGTCGTTGCGCGTGTTCAGGCGTATACCGGTACCATTAGCTATGTACTGGAAACGGAATGTAGACCGACAAACAAACGGGTTTATTTAAGTATCGAGGAGATGAATAGAATCTTCGTGATAGTTGATAAGTGGTGTGAAGATCGTTATAAAATACCTGCTAACGTAGGTACAAGAAGAGAGCAGATTAGTGACGCGCCCTCATACGCCGTTGTATGTACGTTGTGTATAAATAACGATCGGCCGTGCATTGATATAAGGCTTATGTGGAAGAATGCTTCTGATAATAACGCTCTTATTCCTACGCGAAACCGTTTCATCCTCGACAGAATGTTTGAAATCGTCGGATTCCGTAAACTGAAACCTATATTAGACGCGCGTGTTACGGATATGTTTTATTTTGATACAGTACTTGAATACGCATACACTGCTCTGCTCGATGGGTTTACCGAGTGTAGGACTGGTGAGAATGGTCTAGTGCTGGATGTTTATTTAAAAAGTTTAGACTCTTTGAAATACCATGAACTTTGGTACAAAGCAATTGATCGGTACAAGGCTGAGCTCACCTACACCGTTCACCCTGAAGAACTATTTCTTTATATAACGCGCAGTTGCCGTAACGATTTAGAAGATTATTTCAATTGCCGTTATGTTGAGTGAAGAGTTCACGATTGAAAAGCGCGAGTCGGTAGAAATAAACCATCGATTGGAAAAGCGTTCTTATAAACTTGTGTTTAATAATGTAGCTAACGATGAACTCTTTGTGCGTGCTTTTGATTGTATTCTAGACATGTTTAAAGATGACTTACCAACCGGTTGTAAAGTGGGAACAAAAATAGTACTGAACGATATGAAAGCCATTCATATCGAATACAGGTTTCCCTATACTTTAAGCGGTGAAATATTATTAAGCCGCATAGACTGCGTAATGCAGAGCAATAATGATGTAATTGTAAACTCGATTAAGACCGATTTTAGTATTTTGAAAAAAAAGTGAATTGTATATATATATTTTGATTATGTACATATTTCTATTGATTTGTGTTTATATATATATATATATATATATATATATATATATATACATTTTGCTTGATATTTCTCCTGTACTGTTATGTACATATTGAAGTGTATATGAAATGTATATTTTATTTATATATCACCATATTTGTGTGTGTGTATATTTCTGTTATGTACATATTGATGAAATGTATATTTTTTTTATATATAATTATGTGTATATATTTGTTATACGCATATTCCTCAAATGTATATGAAATGTATATTTTATTTATATATATATATATATATATCCATAATTGTGTGTATATATTTCTGTTATACGCATATTCCTCAAATGTATATTTATTTTCTATATATTTATAATAAAAAGAATGATGCAATGTTGTTTATTGTTATGCCTTCTACTACCGGTATTCTGTATACAACAGGTATCTGGCAATATTTAAGCCTTCTAAGCCAACTGGCTGATTAGGAGTCTATAATAATAATGTATGCAATAATAAAAAAAAAGAGGTATCTGACAACCAGCCAACTGGCTGATTAGGAGTCTATAATAGTGTATACAATGGAATACATGGCGCTATCTGGCAACTCAGCCAACTGGCTGATTAGGCGTATATAATAATAATAATAATGTATACAATGGTATCTGGCAACTCAGCCAACTGGCTGATTAGGAGCCTATAAAACAACGCCAACTCGGCTGATTAGGCGTATATAATAATAATGTATGCAATAATAAAAAGAGGTATCTGACAACCAGCCAACTGGCTGATTAGGATAATAGTGTATACAATGGAATACATGGCGCTATCTGGCAACTCAGCCAACTGGCTGATTAGGAGTCTATAAAACAACGCCAGCCCCGGCTGGAAGTCTCAGTGTGCACTTGGCTCCTGCCAGGTGAACACCTCTCCTCCTTTCTCTCCTCCTCCTTCTTTCTCTTGGGGGATAACGCCGCCTCCAAGTTTCCCCCCCCCACCCCCTTTCCCCCACCCCCCTTTGCAACATCCCCCTTTCCCCCACCCCCCTTTGCAACATCCCCCTTTGCAACAACCCCCCTTTTGCAACATCCCCCCTTTGCAACAACCCCCACCCCCTTTGCAACATTACATAATAACCTGCAACATTCCTGCACTCTCCCCTTTTGCGGCTATACTACTGACACCTCATGATTGAGATGAGGTGACATGGTAAGTATATAAACTATGATAAAACATTGATGTAACTATGATGTAACATTCAAAAGCAGATTCTTATTCCTACAATATATATATATATATATATATATATATATATATATATATGTGTGTGTGTGTGTGTGTGTGTATATATATATACACACACTGCAGTACACATAAAATGTTCATGTAATTCATATTTAAATGAAGTGAAATCCATGTTAATGGTTGCGTGCACATATATTCTTAACAAACGGGGGTTTTGGTTGTTTTTTCATTAGTTTTTCTCTGATTAAAATTTTAACGGTAAACTTTGTACAAAAAGAATAAATTGAATCAGCTGTTTTAGTGTAAATCTTGCCAAGTTAACAGCTTCAGTTTTAATTACGCAAATCCGTATATAGTCTGTGAGCTTCAATCTGTACAGCTTTAGGATCTCGTCATTTGCATTTCAAATAATTTTAATTAATTTGCGCTTAATGACACACGCTCTTTATAAAAGCCCAAACGTGTACCACACACACACACACACATATATATATATATATATATATATATATATATATATATATATATATAATATATATATATTTGTGTGAGTTCGAACGACGGTTCAGGATCGACCTGCGGTCGACCTCCCTCTGCAGGATCCCGCCTCATTTGCGGGATTTGGTGAAAGAGGGAATTGCTGTCTGATCTCCTCCTGCCCTCGTAGCCAGCCACGCATGGCTGGTCAGGGACTTTGCACAGGATTCTGTCCAGCTGGTTCTTGAAGTTATTCATGTCGGTGTGGTGGAGGTTCCTTACTTCTTTCGGTAGGAGAAAGGGTTTGGGCCTAGTATTCTTGGGGTATTTTCCTTCCTCGTTTTCATGGCCCCCTGTCCCACAGCAGCTGGGACTGTACAAAATCTGCCTCTTCTTTCATTCCAGTTTGTTTCTATTTAATTTCTAAGGTTAGGGACAAAACCCTCAAGTATTTTCCATATGCATATTATTGGTACTTCTCGCGTCTTCTTTCCAGAGCAGAGTTTCAGAGACTGTAGTAGAGAGCAGTAGTCTTCAGTAGTACCGCAAAATGGGAGAGTGCAGGAATGTTGCAATGCACTGTTGATAAATGTTGCAAAGGGGAGAATGTTGCAAGGGGTATGCAACAAACGGGGAGGGGGTTATGCACTAAGGGGGAGGGTTATGCAACAAATCAATGCTGCAAAGAGGGGAAGGGGGTTATGCTGCAAAGGGGGAGGGAGGGAGCTTCGGGGGGAGAAGGGAGGATGACCTCCCCCCAAAGGGGTAACCTTAACCTAAGAGAGGGAGAGAAAGGAGAAGGAGGAGGGTCTTTAGCGGAGAAGGTGGGATGTCCTCACCCCCAAAGGGAAACCTAACCTAAGGAGAGAGTTCTTTATCCCACCGGAGCCCATCGTATTATGAGCGTCCAGGGCCCAAGCAGCTGTTATATAGAGGGTTGTGAGTTGCCAGATATCCCTACCAATACAAGAAACTACGTAACCTTGTCGAGGTGTAGCAGCTTAAAGCGACTGGAATGTCTGCCTGGAAATCTGATATCTGTAACTTGCGGGGAGCAATAGGCATCCGGAAGGTACTAATTAGTAGTTTCGAACAAGCCAGGAAAGGCCTAGCAAGCCTCTGGTGGTTTTCTTTTGTTCAAATACAACGCAGAGAGTCTCGGAACGGACGGACCACGGTTACGACTTTGGCGCGAAAACGGACTTTCTTTTGGATTGCTATAATAAATGCTGGAACACTTAGAGATAAATGCGAAGAAATAGTTGAGTTCATGGAATCGAAATCTATACATATTATGGGAATCGCAGAAACAAGATGGAGAGGTGAAGGAACCAAGGTACTGCACATAATTATAAGTGCATATACAAGAGCAGAGAAGAGGATACCAGATCGGGTGTGGCAATTATACTGTCCACCCGATTTTCTGAACATGTTGTTGGAGTGATAATGAAGAGTGAGAGATTGATGGAGTGACCCTGAGCCTAAACGGAGAAAGACTATCGGTAATCCAGGCATATGCACCGCAGAGTGGAAGATCACAGGAAGAAAAGGAAACTTTTTATGAGGATCTTCAGGGAATGATAGATGGGCCGCCTTATGGACCAAGAATTTTGATGGGAGACCTAAATGGCCATGTGGGTGGAGATCGAAACGGAAATGAAGACGTGATCGGGGCATTTGGTGTGGGGGAGAGAAATTTGGAAGGGGAAATGCTGGTAAATTTTTGTGCAAGAAATGTTCTTAGTATAATGAACACATTTTTTAAGCACCAGGAATCACATCTCTATACGTGGAATGGATGGAATAGTAGAACCGGAAATTATGATAAGAAGTCTCAGATCGACTTTATTGTGGTGGATAAAAAGTCATTGGTGAAAGATGTAAGAGTAGTACCATCTGTGTCTTTTGACTCGGATCATAGACTTGTTAAAGCAAAATTTTGCTTCCAGTACCACAAAATATAAAAAAGCCTAGAAGGAGAAGAGTGTGCACGGAGAATATACCAGAAAAACTGGGAGAGATTAGAACTGGAACTGAGGAAGTTTTCGGACAAAGGATAGCTGCGGAAATAGTGGAGGAGGTTTGGGTTGAGTTTAGGAGAACGATGGAAGGAATACAGCGAGAGGTGATTAGAGAAAGGGTAGTTGGTGGGTCAAAAAAGAAAAGACGGCATGGTGGACCCAGGAGGTAAAGGAGGCAGTGACAAATAAGATGCGTGCTTTTAGGAGATGGCTTAAGGATAGAAATGAGCAAACAAGGCAAGAATATGTCCAAATGAGAAACCACACCAACGAGGTTAAAAGAAGAGCGAAACGCTCTGTGTGGGAGAAAATAGGTAGAGACTTAGAAGAGGATTTTCATGGCTCGAAGAAGTTACTGTATAGCATGGCTAAGAAGTATAAAAATGGAGAAAGCAAGAAAACAACAGTGGCGATTAAAAATGCACATGGTGAAGTCCTCACTGATAAAAGCGAGGTGGCCGCACGCTGGAACGAATACTTTTGACAGCTTTTGAATAACGAGAACCAATATGATGAGGTGAGACGGGAGGAGCGGGTAAATCATGAGGAGCATGAGGGGGACAGAGAGATCACTAGAGAGGAGGTTATTCAAGCACTAAAGAGGATGAAGAATAATAAAGCTCCAGGGCCGGATGCAATTGTCACAGAAACACTAAAAGCAGCTGGTGATCCTGCTGTGGACTGGCTGCTAAACATTTTCAGGGTGGTGTGGTCGCAGGGAATTGTACCGGCGGAATGGGGCAGAGCAATTATATGTCCTATATATAAAAAGAAGGGAAGTGAGCAGGAATGTCAAAACTACCGTGGCATATCTTTGATGTGTCATGTGGAGAAAATATATGAAAGGATTTTGGAACATAGAATACGAAACATACTGGAACCTGGGTTACTGGAATATCAATGTGGATTTCGTGCAGGCCGGAGTACTATAGATCAAATTTCAGCCATAAGACAATATCTTGAGAAGAGCCGAGAATTCAATTTGGACCGCTTCATATGTTTTTTGGATGTGGAGAAGGCATTTGATAGTGTGCCCAGAGAGAAGCTGTGGGTGGTTTTGAGTGAGAGAGTGCCACCCAAGCTTCTGAGAGCAGTAATGAGCACCTATAGTGTCTCCCAGAGCACGGTGGTGGGATCGGAGGAAATTGAAGAGGAAATTGGAGGAAATAGAAATTTTTGGATATGCTGATGATGTGGCTGTTGGGACTAACACAGCACAATCCCTGGAGAGAATTATGCAGAGGTGGGATGAGAGATTGAGGGAGTATGGACTGAAACTGAATTGTGATAAAACTGAATATATGGTGGTAACGAGGGGAGCGAACGAGGATGGAATCTTTGTTAGGGGAAGGGAAATGAAAAAGACGGATACATTTAAATACCCTGGTAGTGTGATAGAAATGATGCGGGTATGGTGCAGAGGTGAATGAAAGAATTGCTAAATATAGCAGTAATGTTTCATTCCTGTACCCCCTATTGAAAGATCAAAACATCCCTAAAAAGGTAAAGACGCAATATTGAAACCAATCTTACTATACGGCAGCGAGACTTGGGCCCTAACCACAAGGACGAGGGAAAAACTGCAAGCAGCTGAAATGAGGGTCCTGAGATTGATAGGAGTAAGTAGATTGGATAAAATAACGAACACTGAAATAAGAAGCCGATTGGGTGTAACTTCGGTTAATGAGAATATTGAGAGGAACTAACTGAGATGGTACGGGCATGTCCAACGAATGCCGATGAAAAGGACAGCAAGAAGAATGCTGGAATGGGCCCCTCAAAACAGAAGACCAGTTGGAAGACCCAAGATCCGATGGATGAATAACATCAAGAGTGCTGTCGAGAAGTGTGGAATCAGTCCCTAATGGGCGAACTTGATGTGTGGAATCGTGAGGCATGGAGGAGTCTCGTCCGAGGGCTCCCAACTGACAGACCGCTTTAGGTCTACCAGGCGCCTGGTAAGAAAAGGTAAGGTAAGAAAATTTATATATAGATGAGTTGCCACTTATTTTTATTTTATATAAGGAGGGTTACCAGTTATTGTTTTTAATTTAATTATGTTCACATGTACCTTATTAGGGTGAGTTGACAGATTGCACCATTTATTTTAATTTATTTAGATGAGTTGCCATTTATTTATTAAAGGCAAGAGAGAGACTGCTTAAATTTGTTCAGCGAGAGAACTAATTATTTAAACGATCACCAGTATTAACAATAAAAGAAATACACTAGACAATTAATCCATGGCTTAGCAAAAGAAATCGTTCATCTTAATATTCATTTATTCTTTACAGTATACTAAATTGGCAATAAACATTTTAAGTATTCTATAAGAATAATATTTAATTTACCTATAATTCGAAAGACATGAAACGCTTTCTTTCATTCTAAAGCCAAACCGAAAGTGTCTATTTACATTGATAAAAGAATTAAATGAGTCTATATATACTTTTATATTAAACAAAAATTTTAACCAACTTCCCGTTTCTTTGTTCAGTTTCCCAAATTTTAGCCAACTCCCCATATGAAAGCAAGCAAGCATCCATCACCACGTATTTTTCTTACTATTTGCAACACGAATAAAATAAAATAAAAAATTTACTGATGGAACCCGTACCATGTTACGGTATTTTCGTCTAAACTGTAGGTCAAAGAGGGTTAAAAAACAATGCTACTTGAATCTTGTACTTTAGAACGGTTGCCTTTAGCTTTAAAAGCACATGTCAGTACAGTGATTTACTCTTAAGCCAAACCGAAAATGTCTATTTACTTGTCATTCCTCTGTGTGTATATATATATATAATATATATATATATATATATATACACACAAGATGTCTTCACAATTTCGTACATTTTTTTTGGTTCATCTTAATATTAATTCATTCTTTACAGTATACTAAATTGACAATAAACTTTAAAATATTCTATAAGAATAATATTAATTTTACCTATAATTCGAAAGAGAAGGAAGGCATTCGTTAAAACAACTTCTCTTTTATTCGAGGAATGGAAGATCTAACGGTAGAAACTCGACACGCAAAAAAACTCACAAAAGACTTGCCCGAGGTCTTGAAAACCGCAAAGGTCCATTTGACCTAAATCCGTCCAATACCACCTACGAAGATTCTCTCTCGATTCCTATTTATTGTTTTCATTATTACCATTACTAATGAAGTTAAAAACAACTTAAATATATACATAAGCCTCACGTGATTGTTTTCCATGAACAAATTATGTAGAGGCTAAATTAGCCTTTAATTAAGTAATGAATTTCCTTATCAGATTTCCATATGCAACTATATATATATATATATATATATATATATATATATATAGGGTGGTGCAAATTACAGTAGTAATAATAAGCTAAATCGGTTTTTCTTCTCCCCGAATTGTTCATTTTGACAAAGATCAAGCTTGTCACCCGCCTTAGACCTACAGTTTAACGTTGAGTCCGAACTACTTTTCTTTGCGTGTAATTTGTGTGGTATCTTCTTCATAGTTGTGTTAAAACTTTACATTGTCTCTGTTATTGAAATGAAATGAATGAATGAAAATTAAAAAATGGAAAGGTTTATTATTATTATTATTATTACGTGCGATGATTCCTTATTTCACGAAGTACATTGCCTCTGTTATTGAAATGAAATGAAAAAATGGAAAGGTTTATTATTATTATTATTATTACGTGGAATGATTTCACGAAGATTAAGTTTATCGCCATTCCTCTCGAATTGATCTGATGAGGTGGAGAGTTGGCTTCTTTTACTCTTCACCTCACAGGTACACCCGGCTCATCGGGGATTGTATGTACCAATAAATTACAATATCACCATCCGAACTCGATCTCTCAACCTCCGATCAGCACCCCAGCGTCTTAACCACTAGGATACCTGGGCGCCCATTTTCTACCAGCCCAACCAGACATTCATTTTCACGAATTAAACACAATTTAATCACACTCCTACGCGAGAATTGACAAGTAAAAAGTTAAGCCGAATAGATAAATCAAAGTTGAGGATCGAGTAGTATGACCGCAAATAATAATAATGTAAAATATTGTCGTGATAGAGATTGCAAGTGGAAATGTTGATCAATGTTGCAAAGGGGTGAGCGATATTGCATAAAGGGGTGGGTCCTAAAATGGGAAAACCGAGAATAGAATGGGCGCAAATATTAATGGAAATATATTTGAAACCATCGTGGTTGAGATTGAAAGTGGCAATACACCTTGATATGTAAACATTAAATCTACGGAGAGAAGATAAAGACACCATTAGTCAACCAATCAGGCCGTCCAAAGCGTGGACTCGTTATATCGGTGTTACGATTGGTACACAAATTTAACATAGCCCCTCTCAGTTACAGTGACAACCAATCATCAAACTTACGAACCGCCTATTAGTTTTTTGAGGTGGAGTTTGGGGATCATGCATATAAAAGGAAATATTTTCAGCTGGGAGTCAGTAATTTTCACCAGTGAATAAACATTCCCTCCGTCATGAATCAAGAACTTTACAGTTTACGGATTTATATCAAGATGGAGACATTGCAGCGGTGTCCACAATTAATCTTTTTAACAGCCGACCGGGATGGATTATTTCTAACGCAAACCGTTGATGATATTTGCAATGGCGCTCCTTACGATCCGACGCAAGGGACAGCCGTAGAAATGTACGTAATTATGTTCCTCTAATTTTATTTTTTGTAGCCAATTATTCGCAAACTGGTTATTTTTTAGTGTGCCTGTCATGAGGAGAAGGAGCAATGTTCTGGATTATTTCATCATATATATGGAGGGTTGTAGTAATTCATCTCATCACATTAAAACTGCTTCATTTAGGTATCCGCAATTATAGATTAGTTTGCAATTAATATTATGCTAAAGTCCTGTTTTGATTCATTGAATTTTTTGTATAGCAATCCTTTGCATGTTTTAAATAATTTTATAATTTTTTTGTATTTTTTTTGCATTTTTTATTTCGATCTTTTCTTCGGGAAGACAATGTATTTTCATCAATTTATTAAATGAAAGAAATGTTTTTAGTAAAATAACCATGTTAAGCTACAGAATATACAAACTAACATTATTGGTTACAAATATATATATATACACACGAACAAAACATCATACTATACAACGAGTGCACACAATCGGAAAACGGCTTTTTATCTGTCTGCATATCATTTCGTCATTTCGTTGAGTGTGACGGGTCGAATAATTTTTAAAATTTATAAATTCCTTACCACGTGACATGCATGAGAAATGAAAGGCAGTACATCCCACAAGTATTACTAAATATCCTTGTTGCCGGAAGGGATTCCATACAACTTCGGGGATATACATCTGATCAAGAAATTTTATAACAGGGTCACTCCAGGGTTGAGTGCCGAGTGAATCAAAATAGTACATGCGGTCCCTATTTTTAAAATAGATTGCAAACCAATGAATCCCTTCATACCAATAA